>OMNV01002171.1:4225-22065 GCA_900303265.1 Brotula barbata
TATTTTTTTTTCAAAATACAAATATTTTATTTTCAACTTTAATGGTTTACAGCCAAGCAGCTTTCCACCAGGGCACAGTCAAGGCAGTAAAGAATAGGTGTGTGTGCACCCCTGTCTACTTGTAAATAATTCCAAAGCCTCATCTCTATCACATCAATATTTAAGGGGCTTGCAGAGTAATAAAGTTAGGATTGATTAGAGGACATGCCCCTGCGTTTGGACGCCTGGAGCAGGATGGAACCAATAAGGGGGCTAATTAGAGAAGGAGCAATGAGAACGAGATTGTAGGGCGCACTTCTTTTTCATCTCTGTGTTGGCTTCTATATTCAATACATTTACAGCCAAAGGACCAAAGCTCCATACACAATCACAAAGTGCGGTCAAATTGGTTCAAGTAAATCTTTAATCTCTGTAAATGCATGTTGGGATTACCAGTGAGATGTGTAATCTGGCATTAGTAGATCATTTATTCTGTCTATAGAGGCACGTGTACAAAGTCACAAACAGGTTTTTGCATTCCTTTCCCATCTTATAGGCTACTTATTCTACAAAGTAATTGAGTGCCATCTAGTGGCCACCTTGCATAATTACGTTTGTTCAGAAAAAGCTTCTTTTCTGGCTACTGAGAAATCAGCAACAGACAGAAAGAGCTTTTCCATAATAAAGATAATAAAAGAGTTCATCGTAAAGATCGTGAACATTTTTTTGTTAATAAATTGGATGACATTTCCCCCTAATGTATTATACATATTGAAGATGTACATGATCTGACCGGATCATCGATCTCATCCATTAGTCAATTAAGATTATCAGCATCTTTGAAGGCTTTGAATTCCTCGTAGGTGACTGTGTTTGAAGCCTGTCAGCTGTCAGAGGAAGGTATGGAAAACCCGAGTCTTGAGATTTGTCCTTTCAGAGCACATGATCGTCTTCTGCAGGTTTAAACAGCTTCCAAAGCTGAAAAAAGGGAACCAGTGACTAGTCTGCCGCTTCCCATGAAGGTTCCAAAAAGAGACGGAGCATCGCTGGAAAACCTCAACGCTGACTGAGTACTGTCCTGGTGCCCACTGAGAGACACACACCATAGTCACAGAAGAGCCAAACCCACAAGTGCAGGGAGAGACACCATGAAAAACAGACTCTCCATGTTTTACAGATGCACGCCTCTCCCAGACCACCCCTCCCTCCTCTGTTACACTCATGCCACTGAGGTTACAAAGGCCCTGGAGGCAGTGAGCATCCAAGGCCTCCTGGTCTGAAAAACGGAGCAGGATGGCAACGAGGCGAGACACTGCACCTCGGCGAAGAAGAAGTTCCTGCTGCTTCGCTGAAAGAAACATTAATAGACAGAAAGGCAGACAAATGTCATTAAAGGTGAATCGTGCAGCATACAGAGAGCTTTGGAATGAGATGAATCTGTACAGTGAATTGTTTTATTTACAATTGTCAGAGGACATGCGTGAGATGGCCAAGGTGGCATGAAGGAGCAGCTCTGGATCTGAACTGGTCAGCACAGACAAAAGAGCAGGAACCAAACCTGCCTCGAGGAAGCCTTTACTAACCATAGCTGACAGAACACACACACACACACAAAGCAAAACCCAATCAATAAACTCTTCATGTGGTCGCACATATAGGCTGGTGGACGAATGAGTACTCAGAATCTCTCATGATTGATAATATAACAAACTTAGTGTAATGTCCATGGCCCGTCTCAAAGCTCATTGCAGTCGCCATACATTGAAACGTGGTTCTGGTTAGAGTCCAGGTTAGGTTTGTGTGCTTACTTATGCCATAAATCAACATTATTCTGTGTTGTGTGTGTGTGTGTGTGTGTGTGTGTAACTTACTGTCCTTGGCGAGTTCAGCCACTAGTTTTGCAGTCAGCACAGTGAGAGGCCCTGTCCTCATCAGAAACAGGCCCAGAATAGGCAGGATCCCACTCATGACAACCTGCTCAGGAGCGCCTTTCGCTGGAACACATAAGCATCAACACAGCATTGTCAAAACACAAACGCACCAGAAGTATCTGTTTTAAAATAGACTTCGGTGGATTTAATATTCATATTCATTGCATTTGCCAGCATTACTCTCTGCCTGAGTGGGAGATACGCAGTCTGAGGGTGTCGTCAAGAATTTCCAAGGCAAATGAAATCACACGAAAATCACAGTATGATAGAAATGTTATTACATCTAGAACAATCTGCTTTACATCTCAGCTGCTAAAGGATAAAACATGGCAGTCTTTGTGTATATAAGCGTTAAAGAGCTCACTTCTCTCCTTGATGTTAGTCAGCACGGTGTTCAGGTGGGGTTTGAGTTCATCTTCAATCAGTTCCATGCCAAGAACTCTGATGGTGCCTAATGCATTGTTCAGGCTGTCTGTGGCATCATTGGAGAAGATGAATACAAATTATTCATAATGGACAAATATAAACTAGGCTGAGTTGGACACAAGATGGACTGCACAAACAAACAGCAGCTAAATGAGCCGGTACATGTTTGGAACAAATTCACTGGACAAGTATTGCTGTGTATACGAACTGTATGAAGCATTAGTCAATGCGTGAATGATATTTGCATGCTATTATTTATTAGGCGCTTTTAGTATACTCACCATCTGGTGTGTAGGGATACAGCTGACTCGATCTATGTTTGTCCATGTGTGAATGTGTACGTGAGTGGCACGGGGGATCGTCCCATTCCGCTCCATCCGACTCTTAGTGGACAGCTGGCAGTCAAAGTTTGTCAAGTTGAAGTTTTCAGACAAATATAGAACTCCGTGTTGTTGTCCCTTTGCTTTTCTTGGAGGTCATGAGGAAACCTGCTTCTTCTTTGCACTACATTACACCGCTATAGGTAAAGACATCCTGAATCCAACTTTTGTAGACGCAAATCAATAAATAGTTGTCTCTACTTTTGGCAGAGGTGCTCTGCGTCGATTTAGCCGGTTTGTCTTCTGCTGTTCTGCAGTCCCTTCTGCTCAGCGTTAATGCAAACCAAATCCCTGGTAAATCTCTTGGCTCCCCCTCCCTCCCTCCCTCTCTCTCTCTCGTTACAGAATTAGCACGTATTCCCACTGAATTTAACGCCCCACAATGCCTTTCGGCTTCTGATTCACAACAATGGCGACAGGTGAGCATTTGCTCGCTAAAACAAAGAATACATTTTCCTCACCTCCTTTTTTAAAAATCTTATTCTCAAGTCAGTCATTTGAATCGACAAAATAAAATATTTCCTCCATTCAAGACACATCACAAGATAAATAACAAATGACAATGATGTTGTGAAAATTAAATCTTATATTTCTCCAGTTTTCAGACATTATTTTCAATAAGGTAATACAAAAAAAGATACATGTTCAGTTATGGATCTAGCAAATAAATACAATTAATAAAAGAAAGACTGTACAGCAGGTTAAAAATAGAATCTGATCTCCAACCCCAAGAGCTTCTGGAGTTTTTATGTCCTTCTACATTTTGGGAGGCGTCTCTGTATGGACAGTTTGCTCAGCGAACTGCATGGTACATTTATGTGTACATTGGCGATGACGTGTCTGTACTATAAAAAACAAAACAAAAACACAATTGAATCTAATATGAAATCAAATATATATGTACATATGTTTCAATTACAGAAAAAAAGGATTCACTTTAGGTGGACACAGTATCATATACTAGACTGATGCTCAGCTCGTCAGATCCTGATCTCCTTCACATGTGAACTGGCTCTGATAACTCGGCTGATTCTCACGTAGAGCCCGTACCCGAGTTTCCCTTTCAATGTGACTCTGAGCGATATCCCAATAGGACTTTCCAAAAACCTGGATTTGGTGGGTCAGTCCTGGTCAGGATCTGGAATCAAATAATTCTTTTAAGTCATCCGCTCAGGCCAAAGCAACAGAGTTCCTCAGTGGCTCAGACTGTTCCAGCTGGATCGATACCACTGGAAACAGTCTCATATCCCACAGACACCAGGGTCAGGACGTTGCCCTCCTCCTCATCGGGCTTGCACTGCTCCACTTGGTTCTCCACAGGACCAACTGCTCCAGTTTCTTGTTTGGTTTTTTTCTTACTTCTGCTTTGCCCCTTGGCCTTGGACAAGACCTTGCTAGCATCTTTGACCCCTCCAAGCACCTTGTGGAGCTTCTCGTTATCAGCAGAGCGAGACTTTCGGTGTCGCCTGCGGATGCGCCGCATTGGTGGACCGCTGTCCGCCGGGTCTGACGCCGCAGCACCGGACAGGATGCGAATTTGTTGTTCGATGACCATTACGATCATGTCCAGTGCAACATCCAACATTCCGAGACCAAGGCCATGAGTGACGCTGTCGAACGCACCGCTATTCACTGGGTCTTTGAAACATTTCCTCATTTCCTCCAGGTGGTTCCTGAGAGATGAAGACAGACATGTAACTAATCTTATTATTCATTTTATTGCTGAATCTTTGATGGCAGTTTTAACACGATCAGTATGAAACTGATTCTTAGAAACTATTTAAAAGCAGACAGAAACATACTTAGTTTCAATAATTTTGGACCAGTGTTGTACTGTGTTTGTCTCTGGGATGAGCTGTTTAGCCATGTTGCCATAGTCCACATAGTCTTGGGAAAAGTCCTTCAAATCAGCACACAGAGCTCCAGTGTCCCCTAAGAACAAACGCACACACGATAGATATTTGAAAAAAGAGACATATCTCCAACAACCATGTTAACAGTCGTCTCTACGAACGAAAATACAGACACACATATTCATGTTACCTTCAGTGAGTTTAGAGAAAGTTGAGGATACGGAGGTGGTCGTGCTCGGTGTGAGGCCAAGAACATTGAGCGACTCCAGAAGTGATTTCTTGCTGGCTGGGCCTCGGCTTACTCGAGTGTAGGCTGCCAGCGAGCGCAGGGACATTTTCTCAGGAGCGTGAAGGCGGCGCTTTATTTCATCATAAGAGATAAGATACTTCCCTAAAATAAGAGATAAATCAGATTGAAATTCCAGACTTCTCACTAAAGCAGCATTATTTTGTAAACGATTAAACACTTACGAGCTTTGGATCCTTTCATATTGGGATCTAGGAGTGATGACACCTCTGCAAATGGCATCTGGGTGACCAGGTCTGAATTTGAGTTTGGCGGTGGGTCCCGAACTTCGTTCACATCCTCGGTTGGAATTTGGGTAGTAACTTGCATGTGGGGCTGAATGTGCTGAATATGAGGCTGTATGGTATGCATTTCCACGTCGTTGTGTTCTAGTGAAGTGTGGCCTTGAGTGCCTTGAGGGAGCACCATTGTGTTTTCAGGTAAACCTTGCAGACTCATGCTTGTTTGTCCTATACTGCTGGTTTGATCTGAAGCTACCTGGAAGATGCTCATTACAGGTTTTACAACCCTGAACACCATATTCCCCTGGGCATCCAGGCCCACTACACTTGTCGATGGGTCCATCACTTTGTTTAACTTTTACAGCAGAATGGAAGACCAAAGAGGCTTTAATTATCCGATCAGGTAACCCCAGAAGCTCATGTAGTGTTACAGTATAACCCTCTGTTTCCAAATGGTTATGGACGGAGCTGACCTGACACAGGGAAGGGTAAACTGAGCCGACTCGATTCTATCGCTAAGTTAAAGCCTCCCACAATGAGGATGTTACAGTCACTCACTCTTTTTTTACAGTGTTCTGAAGTGTGTCATCTCTCATGGCAACACTGGAGTAGAAATTTTATTCTGTAACAAAAGACAAAACGTTAGAGCCAAACGTTTGCAATTCAGTTTATATTCCATTTCCACACCGTTATGATGTTTTCACAGTTCAGATCAATGCATTTGTAGCCTGGAGTTGATGTAAAGTAGCTCAAACACCTGCCAAATATAATTTAAGAATTTATTAAGAAAACTGCAGGGAAACCTGGCGTGCCTATATGGCATTCGGACGCTTAGTTACGCTTAGTCATTATCCAAAAGGATATAAAAATCAGATTCAAACACACCTCCTTGAAAACAAAGTGAGACGACGTTTCCGTATTAAACTCACGTCATCATCAATAAAACTCGGCGTGCCAGTCATTGACTGGACGAGTGAGAGTTGGCAGCTCGGATAATAACTTTCGAAAATAACAGCCCAAATAAGCATACTTTTATCCACGTAATAAGTTACAAACATGACTGAAGGGCTGTAAAACTTAGTGAATGAAAAGTAGAAAATAAACACAGGTAGGCTGACTTAACCGGTGCCACAAATAAAATCAACAACGCACATTTCTCGTGACTATACAATCATCATGGCTGCCAGGCGCGGGCGGTGCTGTACGTTTTAGTACAACAGGCCGAAAACGGTTCACGTAACGCTAAACATTGAGGGAAGTTGTGGGGATTCCCAGAGAGAAGAACCGAATTTAAGCGCTTGCCGAAGATGCAACTAGTGCCTCGCCGGCTGTCCCACTCACCGGTTTGCCGTGTAATTTTTCCGAAGAGGACACTGATCCTAGAACGGCCGTGTAGACGCCAGCGACATTTTCCCTTCCTCTCTGTTGTTGCTTCGACGGGTTGCAAATCAGCCGTACGTACACGGCCGCCTGAAAGCAGTGGTCTCGGCCTCCATTTGTTATTCCACGTGTCAATCACTTTATGTACGGCTTTTCATTGGCTGATAGTGCTGTCGGTCTAGTCGAGGGGGCGGTATTTCCGATATCACTGCCTCTCCTAACACAATGAGTTAAAGTGACGTTTTCCTTTACGTTTGTCTGTGTTTCTTTTTCCTTTTTTTAAGGAAATTATGTTAATTTGTGAAGAATTCCAGTCACGACAAGAAAGGTACCACCATCTTAAACTCATCAAATTGCTAAAGTGATACAAAATACTTAACTTTAGCTAATTGATTCATTAATTTAGATGGCTGATCTTGTCCATATAGATTTTAAGGACTAAAAAACTCTAATTGTGTCATCGTAGATGTTCTCATAAATTTGATCAAAGTAGGGATAAATCATTCCCCTGGCACCACATGTAGTAAGTCAAGAGGGTGGAAATTATATGGAAAAGTCCATATGGTTGATTCTGACTTATGCAGCCTAAAAAATAAATAAATCTGGAATTATGTTGTGACTCAGAAGAGATCTGTAATTTTCACAAGAACAACAACAGTATTTCATTGCAATTTATTTGGGTACAAATAAAAAATGTACAAAATAAAACATAGAAAGTAGTAATTATGAAAACAATGTCCATAACAACAATTTGGTCAAATAAAAGGCAAGAGTTAAATATTTCATTAAAATACAGACAAGTAATTTAGGAAAGCATCTTGTGACGCGACACGTATTCAGTGCGAGGGAGCACATCGACACAAAATCATGACAAGAAAGAGTCATGTTTGGGTGAGAAAAAGGTGAAGACCTGCGTATGTGACAATATCAACATTGACTTTGAGTACAGAAGTGCACAACAATCAAGATGATCAAGTTTTTTTTTTTTTAAACTCAATTGTCATTGTGTAATTTCACATTCTGACAGTAGGCCATTGCTCATAAAGTGGATTTTACACATATTAGTCGTATATCCATTTTCTTTTTCTAATAAGGCCAGTTGAAGATAACACCACGTGTTACGCTGAGCTCCAAACGTTAAAATCCACCCAAGTAGAATGACGCTAGAACACGTGACCGCTCAGTGTCTGCGTGTGCGTTGGCCCGTGTTGCTCGTGGTGGTGATGTAAAGGAGGGGCTGGGGCTGTCGTAGCTGGGACACTCGCTTCAGGTTATTCAGGTTGGCCATGGACGCGTCAGCAGTCGAGCCTTCGGTGGACACGGGAGAGGAAAGATACGACAAACTGGATCAAAGCTTCGTCCAAACCTTATATCAATGAGTATATTGTTAAAAACACAGAGATATTGGTTTACCGGTTTGCTGCTGGTTGTGGGCTGCCCTGAATTTGGTGAGAGGAGCCATCCCTCTGTGCTGGGGGCGTAGCTGGGGGGCCTGGGGCTGACCGTTGATGTGGAGGTGGGGGTCCGATGTGCTGTCGAGAGGACGGAACCTCTGAGCTGTGGTTGTCTTAGCCTGAGGCAGCTGTGAACGAGGAGGAGAGTGATGAATGTATGAGAATAGATATAAACTGCTCATATGATACATGGGTTTTGCACAGCTGGTCAAATAACATTAAATGCAGCTTGATCATAACAGTATTAAAGGATTTAAGGTAAACAAAGCACTGTTCTGACATTTTGCAGTACAACACTCACCGCTTGACCATTGACCTCAAAGGAACGTGAGCGCCTCTTCCTCCGGCGAGCCTCAAAGTCCACTTCGCGAGGGGTTTGATGTTTGGTGGTGATCTGACGATTGCGTGGGTGCGTCCAGGTCCCCTGCAGGCCGGGCCCCTCCCCGGTGCTGCTGGACAGGTTGTCGTCGGATGTGGCGTGTCTGAGCTCGGGGCTTGGCTGCCTGCCTTGTCTCATGGCCAAACCTCTAGGGGGCGCCTCGCTCAGAGACAGGCTGCTCTTCTGTTTCTTGGGGTCCAGGGGGGAGGATGGAGGGGGCAGACGTAAGGCATCCGCCGCTTTTGTGCGTCGACGTGCTGCCTTCACCGCAATGTTCTGGACCCCCTTCAGGATCTGCTGCCTCTCTGTGGAGCACAAAGGATTTTAGCTCCAGCCGTGTCTGTACGTGTAAGGTGGCACCGGTTTCACCGATATTCTTCTATTCTATCATCAACACTATTTCTCACCATTTCGTGAAAGGGGGATATCAGCACCTGCCTCGCTGCTCTCGGGGGAGGAGTCCAGGTGGCTGCTGACGCTGTGGCTGAGATGGCTGTAGCTCAGTGAGCTCTCGGCAACCAGTGGCTGCAGCTGGAGACAACAAACCGGCACATCGCAAGCATAAATTAAGAGTGCCATCCTCATTGAGTTAGTGTCTTTTGAGGCAAAGAGTTTCTTTTGGGAAGGGTAGTCGGTTTGCAGCAATCGCAAGCTATGAATGATGACTCATGAGTCAGAACATCAATGAGTCATACCTCTGAATCATTTCAAAGGAGAGAAAATTACATGGCAAAAAATACTACAATTTTCTAAAATAAAGAAAAGGGGGGAAAAGCAGAAATGATTGAGTCAGAATTGCTCTCACCTCTCTGTTGCCCTTCCTGATGATGTGGATGGGAGGCGGGGTCATTACAACTGAGTTTTTCATCTGCTTGGCATGAGAGCTGCTCTTAAAAACTTTGTTACTGTCTCTGTCAGAGGTAAACAGACCAACAGTCAGTTGAATTTGTTTTTTTTTTGGATATGTTTTATACTTCCGATTTCGTTCATGTTCTCTTACCCCTCAGACTCGGGCAGAATGGGAGGCAAGGTGTGTCTGCGAATTTTAGCTTGCGCTCGTCTGTTATCGGAAGCCACGTTGCGCAGGCTCTCCTGATCCGAGTCCATGTCCAGCAAGTTGTCACGACACTGACTGGGAAGGGCGATCTTGGGTAGAGAGCCCTCCTGGAGACACATGTGAAGAGAGACAGCACATGAAAGACTGGCAGACATGAGATAAATTCATCTTAAAAACAAATAGATAATTACAGCTGATGAATTCATGAGGACTTTATAGTATTAATATGATGTCAGATTTTTTGATCAGTATTACTAACGTCTGTTCATTTACCTTCATTGTGCGTCTGCTGGTCACTTTATCCAGGGCCATGGCTCTGTCCAGTTTCCTTTCGTCCAGTTGCCTCATGTACACATCATACAGCTCCTGGAGGTGGGGGGGTACTAGAAGACGATGGTCTGGACCACACAAAAACACAATTCAGCTAAAAAAAACTTCCAAAGTTCCAATACCTCTGCAAAGCCCTTACACAGTAATGAAGTTTAATATTAAATAAGACAGTGAGACATGGTGGAGATGGTTTAAATGCTGGTAAACGCACCGTCGATGAACTGTCTCTGCTGCTGGATGATCTCGTCGCACAGGTGTCTGTGCTGCTCGAAGCGCTGCACCACCACGTTCTTCTGGCGGATGACGTTGTCTTTGAGGAGCGCGTGGGACTGCATCTCGGCGTTTTCGATCTCCAGCTCGTGGACTTTGCACAGGAGGCAGAGGACCTCACGCTGCTCGTCTGAGCTCACTCTCCGGGGAAGCAGCTCCTCCAAGCGCCGGCCCCGATCGCGTAGCTCCAAAAACCTGCGCTCGAGCAGCACCTTGAGGATGAGCGGGTTAGAAGAGGCAGATTTAGATTTTGTGTGCCTGAAATGTTTTCTCTTGTGTTTGTCGTTTGTGGCACGGCTCCCCGTACCTTCTGTTGGTGGATCTTCTTCTGCTCTGCCATGAGTGTGACCAGGTTTTCCCGGGCCAGGGCGACCTCCTGAGTCTCTGTGCTGTCTGGGGGAGACTCGGGGTAGTCAGAGTCCTTCTCACTTTCATCCTTATTCATGCTTTCCTTCTTCCTTTCTGCACGCCATTTCCTTCTGCGCCGACTTCGCTCCTGCTCCCAACTGGCAACAAAAAAAAAGAGAGATCATTAATTCACAGTGGGATCTGAATTATTACTTTGATCATTTGAAAATACTTTTGAAGCTTTTTTGTCGTTTGCATGTAACAGGAGAAATCCTAAACACTGACTCAGCGATGGTTAGTAGGTGTTTGGAGGTGTCCATCTGGATCTCCATGTTGCTGTTATCCAGCTCCATCAGGCTCTTCCTGATCTCCATCTGCTGGCGGAAGGCATCCAAGAGCTGTTCCCTCAGCTGGTCCATCTCAGCACGACTCTGATGACTGGAGTGGGCCTGGACCTCCGCTACCAGAAGACGAGGGAGGATCGGAGAGGAGAATACTCATTTAGATGATACAGTATTTGAATCGCTTCTCATACGTGCTTTCATGGTTGGAGCCGTATGTACAGCTTTTATCAATCAGGCCAAAAGGAAGAATTAAAAGGGAATTGTGTACCGAAGGAGGCAGAGGACAAGGCTTTACCCTGGACATGGCGGATGTCGGCCCTGTCTGAGCTGAGCTGGCGGCCTGCCTGATCGGCGATCTTCTTCTTCAGTCTCTGGATCTCGCAACGCAAGTCTGAGATGATGTTGGTGTACTGAGCAATGTGGTATGACACATTTATCAAATTCCTCTTAACCTGGAGCGCACAGTACGAGGGAAATACACAGAGGAATTTCAGAGCAAGTACTGGAGCGATACATTTGAAATAATGATATATTTACTGCATCATGAAGTATTAAATCCTCAATTTAATTTATTAGCAAAACAGTCCAGACAGAAGGAGATGAAATAAGGGACATGAGCCCACTCACCCGTGTTCGAATGCTTTTGGCACGGTCGGCATATGTCAGCGTGTTACGAGACTCCTCAAAAGCCACGGAGGCGGGGCTAATGTGGGCTATCATGACCGTACGACTGTTTCCACCCAAAGAGTCCTGACAGTCACAGACAAAATGTATGCACACGTGAGCAAAAAAAAAAGATTTTAAGTGATGATGATGATGATTATACGACAGATATAACAGTGTGGAAGTCCGTCTCTCGTAAGTGAAGTTTCCATACCTTCAGTAACCGAGTCAACTTGCTGTCTCGATAGTTGACATATTTGTTGCCGTTTTTGTCACTTAGGGCATTGATGCAGTTGCCCAAAGCAAGGAGCGAGCGGTTGATGTGGGCACCTTCCTTTAACCTCTGACCCCTGTTCTGAGTCTGAGACAAAGAGAAACAGTTCATGCGCCAAACCTAAACAGTTGCTTCCACTGCTGGCCAGCAGATGGCGTGATATCCTACCGTTCAGCCATCAACGTGGATGAATGGTAGGATACTCATCAGTCAAAAGCCTCTTGTAAATAGAGAAAAAACACCTCCTTCAACGTCCTTCACTTCACTGCATGCATTCCTTCTCTTAATTTGCAGAGAAAATCTTCCTCGCATGCTGCAGAGTGACCAACGCTCTCCGTTTGGCACTTTTCACAATGGAGGCCATGTGCACCATACATCAGCGCAGGACTACAGCTGGTTAACCTTTCAAACAGTTTCCATGGTAAGTAAGTACTCGGACCCATTTTCTGTTTGAATGTTGTTTAAGTGGTGTGCAAAGGACGTGGCAGTGTTAACATGGGTAACAAATGACGAGCCATTTATCTGACCGATGAACGTAAGCGGACCTGATTTGAACGCCGCGCCCATAATGAACTGATCCGTCAGCGAGCTGAACGAACAGAGACGAACAAAGGGATGATAAAACCCAGAAAATTAGTCAGATGATTGGTTCTGCTCTCACTGTGTGACACAGTCAGGCTCGCTTCTGAACAAATATTGTCAGTGTGGTTTAGTCCAGGGACAACTTTCTCAAAATAGAGACGAACTGTGCAAGAAAATGCAATTATACAGTGGCGCCCGCAGCTATTTGGAAATTGTGTTGGTTTGGGGACGTGATCTTCCTTACAGAAAGACAAATAGACAGAAACACTGTCCTCACTTCATCACTGTCATCGTTTGTCACCTTTTCATGTGACAGAAACGACAATTTGCACCCGTCTCCCATCTGTACTTTGGGTATAATGGCTGCTACAAAGCTTTTGGGTGCAGTAAAACATATTGCTGGCACGATGTTTGGGTGATAAAAGAGCCAAATGCTTGGTGTTTTACTTTAGATGCCAATAAACCACATACTGGGCTGTATTGTCAGACATAAAACAACTTTTATTAAAGCCTCCTGAGGTTTATATGACGGCAGCAGTAACGTCTTTGAACTTCAGGTGATCTTTGCTGTAAAGTATTTGAAATTCACAAAGATATAAAAAAACCCTCCAAAAGCGCACCCATTAATTATCACGTCCATGACTCACTCACACACACACACACACACACACACACACACACCTGTGCCGCTCGTTCAGATCCGGCGAGGTCGATCATGAAGAGGCGTGCGAATCGGACCTCCTGCAGGACGTCTCGGAAGCGGCTTTGCTGCCTGACAGCCACCTGCAGCACGGCGTGGGAGCGAGACGACGTCTGATTGGCTGCTGTCGGCTCCTGGGTGCGCAGTTTGTTGCCCCTCATTAGCAACTCCATGATCTGACAGGAGACAAGCGGTACGTTCAGCTGCACCGGATGACATCGGCCTATCTGACATTGGTCTAAAATGACTTTCCTGTCCTGTATCTGTCAAACTGAGTCTGCTGGAGCTCTTAAGGTGGGAATAAATTGGACGTGATGGAGGACACGGGAGGTCGCCTCTCTCACCTCCTGGGCATTGATGGTTGACACTTCGGTGATACCAGCGACCTGAATCAGTCCTTTAGAGTCTTCCCTCAGGTCCAAGAAGCCCGAGGAAGGGTTCAGCAGGTCACGGATCATCTCATTGTAGATCTAAAGACACAAAGGAAGCAAAGGGAAAATTATCATCTGAATGCAGCATCCCCATCCGCCTAAAATAAACATCTGGCACATAGTGAGAATCAGCATATTGTAGAAGCCTTGAAGATCCTTGTAGCTGCGTACAGGAAGAGATTAATGTTATCTGGCTGTGTTTCATCATTAAGTATGGTTGGAGTGTTCATGCAAAGATTCTATTTTAGTTTTTCGGCTTTTCACACATCTTAGACGTACCTGAACCCAGTACTCCAAAACACTCAAGGGCCAAGGCCGTGCTGTTATTTCAAGACATTAGACTTCGAGAGACTTTTCTGAGAAGACACTCGCGCAATTTCCACATAAAAGGCCGACGCAGGAAGTGACATTTGGGAAAGTGACCGCAGCATGACAAACAGGGAGCCGCTGAGAGGCTGGAATTCTGTGTGTGGACTTTTGTTGTTTGTCAAGCAGACCCCAGCCGCAAACTCAAAGAAGGGGATGCTTTCACAGACACTAACTGTGGGCTGTTTATCCTGTTATTTTTCCGTTTCTGTTCCTTCATTGCAGGCCGAGTTTGAAATGAAAATACATCTCCTCCCCTTAAGTGTGAGAAGAGCCGTGAAATAAAAATAGAATCAAAGTAAAAGCGTAAGACGACGGCGTACTGTGTCCATGGCAGTAGTCAAACACGACTGCTGGAGCATACATGCGAGTACGTTCGCTCCGCCGGAGTGTATATTTATTAGCTTTTGATGCATGTGTGTTTTGGAGCCTTAACACATGAAAGCGATTGTAGTTTGAGAATGAAAAGGAGCAGATGTGTACGCTCAGCGAGGCTGTAAAACAACGTTTAACCTCTTTGTGTTAGGACGGCGGTGGCAACAGATTGCTCCCTGGAAACGGCAAACACACGCCTCACACCCAGCCTCGAGTCAGGATTCATCCTGGAGGGTTCAGTCCGAGACGGGGAACATCCAAAGCTACACTGTGACTGGCATTTCACATGAACATTCCCACCCACGCAGAAAAAAACGAAAAGCGAAGCTTGAAGAACGTCAATCATCGAGCATAATGACGGCGCTTTGAGATAGAAAATGCAATTTGAGTGTCTGCGTAAACCCATCTTCATCACGCAAAAACCATCCATCTGTACACAGAAAGTAATGACATTTTCTACTTTTCAATCTATCTATCTATCTATCTATCTATCTATCTATCTATCTATCTATCTATCCATCTATCTATCTATCTATCTATCTATCTATCTATCTATCTATCTGTCTGTGCTTTGGTTTCTGCTACTCCTGCTCTCTTACTCTGTGTGTTTTATAACGCTTGTAAATCTTTTCCACTTCTGGGGGTGTTAAGTAGCTGATAGGTGATAAGAATGACAAATATCCGCCGCCTTAAGCAAATTTTGATAACATCTCCACTGATTATACTGGGCTTATAGACCATATCTTACCGTTTCATGTGATATGCAACGTATTATTAATAGAGACACCTTTGGCTCAAGCGTGGAGAAACGAGCGTGGCGTTTTCTCACCTCCAGATACGACATGGAGACACTATACTGCATGTCATCGCTGGTCTCCTCAATGGCACGGAACAGGTCGTTCAGCGTTCGGACGTAGATGCCAGGCTCTTTGTCTGTCCCCAGCATGGTGTATGTCTTCCCACAACCTGAGGAGACAACAAAATGAAAGGGTCAAGGGTCCTCATCTCACGTCCTCAAAATGAAGGCCCAGGTACACTCACAAAGTAATGAAGAGGTTTGATCTGACATCACTGTGGGTGACGATACTCATTGGATTTATAGGATTGAGGTTCAGTTTCATCTGTTATTTTGTCTCTTGTATTAAATGAATAAATACATTGGTTTTGTATTGTTTATGCCAATCATAGCTCATAGCTGTGGAGATGTACAGTACTTTGTGACATGATTATCTGATAATTGTTTGTTTCTGTGTTTACAGAGAGGCAAACTCATCAATTAAAAGTAAAATGATCTTATTCACAGCTTTATGATTGTATTAAATCGATTTTCTGTGATGTTTTAGCCAAATAATGATCCGGATTAAATTAAAAAAAATACAAAAATAAAGTTCTTACTGAAGCCATTTTCACACTGTGTAACTTCACTGTTCAGCCAATCTTTGTGGCCAAATCATTTGATTATAATTAGTTATAATGAGCATGTGCTGTGTTAAATCTGCCAGACAGACACACACACACACACACACACATACACACACAAAAGCTAAAGCCCTTATGGTTAATTCGACAAACTGAAGACAGGAGGAGAGACAGAAGGTGGAAAAGCGCAGTGAGATCTGAAAGGCAGATGGATAACTTGGGTAGATGAATAAATAATGCACAACAAGTCTTTGACAATCTGCCACTACCCACTGAAACAGTGGGATGCTGGGTATAACTCTTTTTCTAATCTGCTTTCTGTTGATACTGGAAGCCAAACATACGAGAGAGAGAGACACACACACACACTCATATTCATATGGGCCATGACTGGATGAATAACACTGACGCTCGTGATGCCTAAAACCCTTTAAATTCACTCATAATTCTATCATCGTGCGTATGAGAGTGTGGATATTGTGCATAGCATACTAACTTACTGTATTTGTGTTTGGTACGGCAGCAGCACAGTGGCCCAGAAGAAGGCCCTCCAGAGGGCCCTCAACTCAGCCCAAAAAATCATCGGCTGCACCCTCCCCACACTGGAGGCACTACACAGTTCCCGCTGCCTCAAAAGGGCTCAGAACATGATCAGAGACACTTTCCATCCTGGTCACAGCCTGTTTGAGCTGCTGCCATCAGGCAGACGGTATGGAAGCACGAAAGCTAGGAAAAAACAGTTTCTACCCCACTGCAGTAAATGCACTCAATGCTGCTGAGAGATAGATTGTGAATGTGTCTGTGTGCTTTTACTGTTACTTTTTATTCTATTTATTATGTGTTTTTTTTGTTCTTTCTGTGTGTCTGTGTGCTTTTACTGTTTTTTTTGTATGTTGAATGAATGAATACCGTCATGGATCGCACTTTTAATTTCGTTGTACATTGTACAATGACAATAAAGATATTCTACTCTATTCTATTCATGGGGAAAACTAGAAGCACAGATCCACACACACACACACACAAACCTGTGGGTCCGTAGGCAAACACAGTGGCATTGTAGCCTGATATGAGGCCTTCAATCAGCCCTTTGGTTGTAGCTCGGTAAACCTCCTCCTACACACAGAGAAGAAAATACAAAGATACAGCTTCGAGTGATTCATAAACAGAGCGGGAACATAAATGGAGGGTTGTTATTGTTGTTGTTATCTTTTAACTGACCTGACTGGCTAAGTAGTCGAAAGCCACATCAAACATGTACGTCTTCTCCCTGGAGCGGTTGGCACGCAGGATGTCGTCCGGGTCCTCCATGGGGTCCATCAGAACCACCATCTAGAGGAGAGGAGAAGAGACAAACGTTAGGTGGAGACAAGATAACACGGGCCCGATTCAACTTTACAGGCTGGAGCAGCTTCAATCTTTCTCCGTAACAGGATATTTTCTTCCATCATTTCATTAAAAAAGGAACCGAACAGGTCTTCGGGAGCCCAGTCTGAGTGTGCGTACTCGGTTAAATAACAGCCCACGTGCAGATCAGGGACACTCGTCGCATAAAGGTAAGGATGTAGAGCATGTATGCATATGCAAATCGGCATCCTCAAGCTGCGATAATCTGCATCCTGCCTATAGAGCGTAACGGCCCGGCAACCAGCCCTCATGTCAAGTTTATTCATAGCATCTTTGAGGCGTACCAGCTCGATGAAGTGCATTCAAAGAGAACACAGGGGGGGCTGGGTTGTTTAAATGTGCTCATAGAGAGTGTGTGACAACCGTTCGGAGTGTTTGTAGAATAAAAGTGCGTCGCGTGGTGCACGAATGCGGAGCACGTAGAGATCCGGTCGTTCCACTCTTCCCCACGTGGCGTCCAACAGAGCCCAGGCCCGCCCCGCTCTCGTAAATTACAGCTCTTCCCATAGTTCTGGCCAAATCTGTGTGAAATCGGCAGTGCGTGACGTCAGAAGAAAATAACTGCAATATTCTTGGCGAAGGACTGAATCGCAGTGGATGTTCGTAATTCACACGGCTCGTCGTTCTGGGAAGCCGAGGGATGTTTACTCAGCCGGCGAGTCGCTTTGCTGTTCAGCTGGCAGAAAAGTTTGGAGATGAGCGGTCGGTAATTGCGATCAAAACAAGCTACAGACGTGCCGAGTTAATTTCAAATAAACAATGACCGTGGCATATCTGGCCGTTTGCCAGGGCTGGACCGATCCACTCTGTTCTGTGCCTGCGGTGTCCTCCCAGGCCTGTGATGCTGAAGCACCCGGCTTATTTGATGACCCCCTCAACCGCTGAGCCGCTCACTTTGAAGCCTCTCAATTGAAATTCAAGAGGAGAGATCTGACTTTTAATAAACTAACAGCGACAGATGAAG
>OMNV01002171.1:22085-35179 GCA_900303265.1 Brotula barbata
AGGGGGGGGGGGGCGGCAGACTTATACCGGGACTGCAATCAGAGAAGAGGGGACAGGAGAGGGGATGAAGTACTAAGGAGGGGATAGAGAGGAAAAAGGTAAGATTATACACAAGGGTTCACTGTTTACGACGGCATCAACGCTGTGCACGGAGGAGAAGAGACCCCAGTGTGTCCACAGATAAGGAAAAACAAGTCGCTCCTCCTCCTCCTCCTCCTCTCTCTCTTCACTTCCTGCTTCTCCTCTAACTTTTCTTTCCAGCTGTCATGACGTGCGAGTTCTGATCGCGTTTCACAGGAAAGATTCCGTATCGTGAATAAGAGAATACTTCTCTCGGTATCCAAGGTCAGACGCACTACGGACGCTCAACCTCTGCTGCTTTCTGGCGCCTTTGAGAATCGGCATGACTAATTCAGCACGTCAGAAAACCGGCAGCGGCGTGAACGCGGGCGAGCGCGTGAACGTTAGCGCAGCAGGGCGGCACGAGAGGTGTGTGCGCGTGCCTGTGCGTGGGTGTGTGTCTTTGTGTTCCCAGAGAAAGCTGAAGAGCACGCAAGAATGCCTTTTCATAATTGAATGCACATTAAGTATCAAATACTGTGTGCAAGCGTGCATGGGTTTGTCTGTGTGACACACACTTGGGAAATCATTAGAGCGTAGGGTGTTGATAACACCTGTTGTACCATTTGTCACCTGTGTTTCTTGAGTAACAGAACCTCGCACAGCTCCACCCGTGAACATCCACACACAGCAGCTGCTGCGTGGGCAGATTCTATTCTGTGCCACCCGTTTCTTAAGGCTCCTGATAAGGCGCTGGCTCTAATGACAGGCACGGCTGCAACATAAGACGGGACGTCTATGGGATTTGTATGGCGGGTATAGAGTAAATAGATGACAGACTTGGACCTCCATGGTAACGGCTGTGAGTTTGGAAAGCTTTTGCCAGCACAGGTGCTTTTCAAAGGAGGCTGCTGACTTCAATTAAGTGGCTTCAGAGAGACAAAAGCATCTGAGGTGAAGTGCGGGTCAATAAAAAGCTGTTTAGCCTTCACGTCTGGTGTACCAAAGAGGTTTTAGGAGCATTTGGAGACTTGGGACTGCCAATTAGCCCCCACCCTCACTCCAGAACATTTGTGGTAAACATCGTAGGTCGAGGCATGACTGACCGCCGCACTCCGACCCAGCAAACACACGGTGTTTGTCGGTGTGTAGCCTATTATTGTATGAAAGAGATGACAGCCTGTGTGAGTCAGCCACGCTTTTTAACACAGCAAACACTCCGGCACAAGGCAGTGCAGCAGACTACCCAATCAATGCATCCTGGGTATTTACTTAGATTACACATAATCATTTTCCTGCTCTGAGACAGGGGACAGCTGCACAGCAACGGTTCTACAAACACACCTCAGCACAATTCAGCAAACACACACAACCTGATAAGATAAATGCAAATATCAGACCGGGCCTGGCAACAATGTGGCGTGCAAGCTCAGACTCTGACACTGATAATGAGCTACTGAGAGGTTGGCTTTGAGTCCAAACACTCAGACGTCAAGCAGAATTGGAGCATCTTTTTGTGCACGTGTTCCACTTCTTGTCATCCATCTGCCGGGCTGTTACAATTCTCACTTTGTTTGAATGACCTGTAGCCGCTGCGTCTGACCTTCTACGAGAAAGCAAGTTCACCCTGACCCTTCAAAGATCAGGAAAGATGAGTCTGTGGGTAGTCAAAGGAGCATCTCAGGCACGGTCAAATTCAATAACAGATTATGGGGTAATGTCAAGGTCAGATTTTTTTCCATTGGTGACCACGCTGGCTCCCGCTGCTCCATTTAGAGGCACCGAGGCACCCCAACGTTGTCAGCTGCTGACTAATTTATGGCTGTGTGAAAGAGACGTCAATTCTGACACGCACGGGCCCCGAGCCTGATGGATCCAAGCACCGCATGAGGGGAAATGAAAAGCAATTTCCTGGTCCACGGCCTCGGTAGTGTCATTTCTAGCAGTTTTAATCATGTTGTCCGACAACACAATGGACATCGCATACTGGAGCCACTTTCCATTTGGATGCAGGGCTTCGACTCAATTCAACCCGACCCCGGGGGCTGACAAAACAAATGGCCGCAGTGTGAATTTACACACTGTGGCTACGAAAAAAAAGAGGCTACTGAAATATTCATATCCTCACATGGATCAGCCAAAGTCAAAACAACAGCTTGCTTATGCAGTGACATGAAACCAATTAGGGTGATGGCATTATCCAAAGGCTATAAAAAGCAGTGGGGTGTGATGGAGAACCCGTGGCCATTCTCTCTCTTGGATGACAGCTTTTCTAATCAACGGGACCTGCTGCTATGGTCGTTAGCGCAGCAGGCCTGACTTGGTTGGCCATCTTGCTGATTACAGCACCGCTTGCTCCAACTGCGGATCCATAATTCAAAGCCTGGATGTGCTGTGGTTTCACCTGCCTCCCTGACCTGGCTGCTCCTCTCTGGCTCCACCATTATGTGCCAAGTGGCAAATGATGCCAAGATGGGCAACAAAAGTCAGCAGTCATGTAGTCATCATCCGCTTTTTAGGAACTGTTTCAATGCACTTAGATGGATGGCGGATGAATTATGGATTGCGGATACGATGACAAAAGACCACTTGGAAATCTCACTCGTATGAACGGCCGACATCATGCCGATCTGTCATAATAACACGAAGACGGTCATCGCGTCCGCTAAAGTATTAATGCTCCATGTATCCTTGTTCCAGAGAGGGAAGGTTAAATAACTAAAGCTTATGTTGGGTGTTTATATTTCTCTATCTGTGTTCCAACCTCAGGTATGTAACTGAGGTTACGAGCAGCCAAAATGAATTTCCTTCACGGAGTCTCGGGAACCATCTGGGGTGGTTTTTTGGCACCTGATCAGGATGCTGCTCTCAGGAAGTCTTCCAGGCCTTGATGCCGGAGGGATTATGTATCTCATTTTACCTGGGAATGCCTTGGGATCCCCAGGAAGAGCTGGAGGACAAGGCTAAGGAGAGTTACCTGGATAAGCAGCAGCATGCAGCACATCAGAGGTAGCAATGATGTCATAATAGCTATAAAATGACCAGTATTGCAGTTATACACACATATTGGATTTGTAGATATGAGGTTTTGGTAATCTAACCTACTATGCTACACTTTGCTTGTTTACTGTCTTTGTTCTCACATTTTCATTTATTTTTAAGCACTTTTCAGCGATACATCTTGAGTGACATTTAGAGGAAGAAAGCGTGAATAGCAGATAAACGCCGTGTGAGATATGACGCAGATGACCGCAGCAGATCTGGTTTGGTGAGATGGAAAAGTAAAAAGCCTCTTAAGAGTAAGGAGATGCAGAGGAGGTCTGAACGGGAGCGATAGCGTCCAACCTCAGCTCCACTCTCGTGTCTCGTTTTATCGTTTTGTGTTGTGTCTTGATTTTACGACTCCGGTTTGTGAGGTCACGGGGTTAGGCCCTTGGTTTTCTTAAAGGCCTGAACTTGCGTGTATCACAGAGATAAAGGCTGCTGTTTTTGTGTTTCATATCTAAAGTGCCTGCCCATCTATGCATCTTGTTGTTCCCCACAGACAACACCCTCCCCTTTTAATCCTCATACCATGATGACATTGTGGTTACTATGGCAGCCGGGATGTGAACCCCCACCTCTCCCCTTCTTCTTAGACACCTGTTGCCATTAGACTAATTGGAAGGAAATGAAAGCCACACTGGTAAAAAAAAATGAACGAATGATTTGTCTTGTATTTTATTTTGTGAAGCAAAGTCGTTTTTTTTTTTGTTTTTTTTGTACCTGCAGCGATAGAATAAAATGTTCCTGCTGAAAATACACACGGCTTCTTCTTGTCTTGATTGGGTTTCCAATTTTGGACATGTGCTGTTTTCTAAAGGACCATCTGGCTGTTTTTTGTAATAAAATGGGACAGAGGCAGTAACTTGCACCTCCTGTGTTCGATCTAAGATGGCCGAAAAGACACACACGTAGATCACATGGGTTCATACCTGCAACGTATGTGTCTATACACCTGGAGTCTATATGAACAGACACAGTGTGTAATGATGTGAGTCATCCATCGTAAGATGAAAGAAGTGTGTGTGAGCGTGTGTCTAGCGGCCTGGGGACTTTTCTGCATGCATTTTTCAATATCTATATCCAGCTCCCTTTCTTTCAGCTACGCGATGACATATCCACAGTCTTTGAATACAATGACATCTTTGTTGTTATTGAAGAATACAGCAAAGGATCACAAAAAAAAAGGGCCATCAGGTCTCAGCGGTGACCATTACGGTGCAACCTTTCAAGCCGCTCCTTTAGAAGTGCAACCAAAGCTTTGGAAAATCCAGCGGGCACATGGTGGCTGCTTATCTGATGGAAACACTTAGAGCTGACCTTCCAGCACCCCAACAATGCTACTGTATATCCCATTTCAGGGGCTCTCGGTGAACGGAGCGGCGGCGTGGCGGATCACAGCATACATATGATACCGGGAGCTTGATTGCATGCTGTACACGGTCTGCTCTTCCTTCGGGGTTTACAGACACAGAGATTATTCTCCGTCTCTGTGTCTGTCAAACGATGTCAGATCAGCACACACAGACTGGGGTCGATGTAATTCTGACTCAGACGCACGGACACGTGTACACGCGCAGCCTCTTATGCAACCAGAGGTCTTGAAAGATCAACGAGTAAAGTGTGGAGTTTCTCTCCCTCTCTTTTGTCTTCCTTCCTTCCTTTCTTTCGTCACTCAAATGCGCAGATGGTCGTAATGGGTGAGAGGAACAATACAGCAACGTGTCATCCATGAAAGTGATTCATTGATCACCATAAAGAGGGAAAATATAGAGGGCGTGTTGATCCCTTAACCCAGATCTTAATAGACAGAATTACATTTTTCAATCGTCACAAATGAAATCGAACCAATGAAGTTCACAACTCAACCCAACAACTCAAAAGCAAATGAAAACATAAATAGCTCAGCGGATTGCAAAGAAAGCTGTGGCCTGTCGCTTTAAGTCGCAGGATAGTTGAGTAATTGCACGTCTGGAACTGGGGCAGAGGACCGTGTCCGAAAGATGGCTGCTGGCTATCAAAGGTCAGAGGTGGTTCCCAGGCTGGAGGCCAGGGGTCACTTATGACAAACAGACTAGGACAATCGCCAAGTTAACAAGACATGAACACACACATGAGACACGGAATCAAACTACAAGTGTGTGTGGTCTTTGGGGGTCAATAGTGACAGAATAGCCAAAGGAGCACCTTCAGACTACAGAGGACCACAGCTGCTCGTTTTGCATCACAGAATGGTATTGGAAAGGGAAAACGTTCCTGAGGAGAGACCCTTCGTCTGTCTACGAGTGTCCTTGATCAAGAAGTTTTTCAACAGAAGACATGAAATTAATTGTAAGTGGCTTTTTAAATCTGAAATGAATCCAGCGAGGCTCTCTCAATTTTTATGCTCTTTATTATGCTTTATTATGTCACAAACTGTCAATTTGATTTGTTTTCTTGCTTATTATTGTTGTGTTGTTCCATTAAGATTTTTCTTACAATATAGTCAGTTAATTCTTTGTATTCATTGGATAAACAATTGTTGACAAGTTGACAATAAACTCTGAACGTTTTGGACATTTATCATGTTGTATCAGCATCTTCATCCATTTCCCACAGACTGACACTCATTGTGGTCATTATTATCATCATGAATAATAATTCTATAGCGCTTATCTGCCAGATGTAGGCAGAGAGATGAGAGGAAATCATTCCTTGAAGATTTAGGGTGACAGATGCACAGTAAAGACCTTTTGGAGAGGCTTACCAAAAAGGAAGCAGGCACCCAGCGGTGCTTGGATCATCATAACCCGGTGTCCCTGTTCACGTAATAACACCGGTGATGGTTCAAAACTGCTTAACAACACTCTATTTTCAGAAATTTTCCATTTCAATCCATTTTGCCTCCCCCAAATTTAACCGAGTACCAGACACGGACCGTGTGAAGCACAAAAACAACCGCTGACATTTTCACAAGTAGCTGCACATCTTCGGTATCTGCGGCACACGGTGACCTTAGCTTCAAAACATGGATCCTGTGCGTGTTGGAGCTGAAAAGGTCACAAAATATAATAATGACAAAAGAGAGACGAAGAGGAGATGATGAGTTCCTTAAGAAAACGCTCGGTGGTTACATTCTGTACACGTTCAAAATTCAAGTCATGTAAACACCACAAATAGACTGATATCGACACATTTCACTATAAATAAACAAGGCCAGAACACGCACAAATTAAATCCAAACCGCTTTATCAATTTATCACATTTTTTATGTTTTTTGTCACCGCTTCTCATACAATGAGTTGTGTTGTTCTCTGATGTTGCCTTTTAAATGAATACAACTTGAATGTGAGTCAAGAGTGTGAGACAAACAACCTGTTGTTATGAGGGGCATCCTACCTAGGAAAAGCCTTAAGGACTTGTTTGCTCCCTCTGAACCTCGGCACAAAGGGAATATGGGAGATGTTTCCTCATCACCTCTCCGTGTGTTTACCCACTCTGCCCTGCCTCCTTTTTTTTTCTCTCCTAATTTCCCATTACCACATGTCCACTTCCCCCATCCTCATCTTACAACTCTTCCCTTCCGTTTCATTTGATTTCTATCTCATTTTCTGGCTGCAATGCCTTACAGTGAGTCACTATCAACAACATCCTGACGTCGTTTGGCCGGTGATGTACATTTTGGCTGATAGAACCAGCCGGTGACCAAACGGCTATCTTTTAATGAACCAATTCGTGTCGATTTATGTCCAATAAGGCAGAAGCAGCGGTGGGCCTGAGGCTGGTCTGTATTTCCTGCTTGTGTAAGAGGCATTAAGGGGAACATTGTGCTCCTCTCTTGATGGACAAAAATACAAAACAGAACAAAAACCTCTTATCGATTCACATCCTGAAGCTTTTCATTTCTGTGGCTGAGTAAAGCGAAAGATGGCAGAGCAGTGAGATCATTGATATCATTCCTCCGGCTTGCATTTACAGTCAACTTGGGAATTTTCTGTGCTCCACCTCATTCGCAGCAACATTGTTCTGTTTCGACTGATCCAATTCTCAATTCTAAGAAATTCCTGAGAAATAACAAAACGAGACGTTGAGTAATAAAACTAAAATAAGGAACATAATATATATATATTTCTATTTAACATTTACCAGTGTTGAATTTCTATGTTTATTATGGGTGCAGATTTCCTGAAAAAAATCAATTTTGTTGGATTTTTTGGGAAGACTTGCACATGAGAACATGGACCGTTTCAGTCTCTTCCTTGCTGTCAGCCCCTTTGGACTAAACGGTGACTCAAATGCCCAGGATACCAACGGCAACAACAAAGTGTCACAATTCCTGCTCTCCATATTACGTATGACGAGACAAACAGGTTGTATAATTGTTTTTTTTCATTTTTTTCCTCAGATTTGATAATAGATTCATTTGGATGCATGGTTGTTTTTCTGCTCTTCAGAGTAATAGCCTTTGTGCCCGGAGTACTGCTGAGAAGGACCAGCAGTGAGACCACTCGAGCGCCCTCGGGTCCTTCAACAGCCGCTTGTGGTTGCCTGCCACGCCCTGGGCCTCTCGTCCGATCGGGAGCGGAGGAGCAGGGAAGGGGTTAAGACCGCTCGCTCTGCGTGGCTATAGAAGGCTGAGTTTATTAGAGTCAACTTGGAGTAAAACGCCGCTCTATGGGACTCAAAACAATGTGGTCATCTCCGCCTCTCTGCCACTGTTGCCATTTTGGGCTCCAGTCTCGATCTTGGCTCCGCGTCTGTGTGCGGAGGTTAAATCTCGGTGCTAAAAAGGACGTGGCTATTTGTACTTCCTTCCCCCCTCTTGCCCAACTATGTGAAGCTATTCAAACAGCTCGTAAAAAAGAAGAAGCACGGATAGACTCTTCCCTTCTTCCTGTCTGTCCCGATTTTTACCTGGATGATGATAAAAAGAGAAGCTCTACTCTAATTATTTCACGTGCCTTTATCATCGTACTTCTTTATCTCACTTCAATCCATTTTCCACAGCAGCTCGATGGACGTTACCGACGCTGCAGAGTGAACTAACTTTGAAGTATCCTGCTGACCTCAGACCACCTCTGCTGCTTTGTTTCCTGAAGGAGCTGCGGCATCGAGAATCACTGAAGGGAATTCTGATCTCTTTTCACTGACCTATTTGTGGTGCTAGAGTGGCAGAAACTCTACCCTGGGCATTGTGGGTGCTGGATGGTTCACAAAGACCGCAAATGTTCTAATTCGCCGCATCGCGTTATCAAGTAGTCTTGCCTGGACTGGGCTGAATGCTGCTTTTGTTTGGGATCTGGTCCTTTAACGTGATCTTTGGGAACGCAGGAACTGAAAATTTCTGTTTGCCCCTGGCTTAGTTTCTCTCTCCGAACAAGACATGGTGTCCTAATTTTCTCCGGTAAACGCCTGAATTTATGCAGGAAACTCTCTCATTAGTCTGCTCCTCTCATAGGGGTGCTGAAGAAACGTTATCTCTGTTATCTGCACACAAAGAGCATTAGTTTGTGTGATATATTGCTACTAAACTTACGGTCCACTCCAGGCTACACTGAAAAGCCTCCCAACACCAATCAAGTCCTCCAAATGCTCCACTAAAGAGCATATTTACCGCGTTCATTACGGCCATCTGTGGACTGCAAACAACACCTGATATTTGTTAGAGCCTCCCTCTCTGTCTTCAAGGCCCTACGCTCCCTCATAGAGGACTGTACTACTGAGGAGCAGAAAAAAAAAGCACAAACAATGGCCCTGACCTTGTCTATGTGTCTCCATGGAGACAAGGCCTCACTATAAAGTATTCCCCACTGTGTACTGGTGACAGGTCAGCCCTGCTGAGGACATGCTTAACAAGTTTGAAAGCAAAAAAAAAAAAGACATCCCGCAGGGGTGAACGCTGTCCATTCTCCAAACATGATATTTATACAGCACGAGTTCAAAGAGGCATCTGCAAACACACTCGGGACATACACAGCTTTAGGGTTCATCACTCCCACAACAAACTGATGCGGATCAGGGAGTTTGGTTTATATTTTTTATATTTGGAGTAATTACCACATATTTCACCTCCAAAGCTAAAACCTCGTCCTGTAAGCGAAATGACATCAGTAGCGAGATCAAAAACAAGGCTGAGCGACCATCTTTATCCGCTGAGTCCAAACACAAGCTGAACGTTAGCTTCTTAACTAAGCGATGACATGCCTGGGTACCTCACACACTTGCGTGATGGTGAAGTACCACCGGGGCTGCACTATAAATAAAATGTAGATGTACACAATGAACTAAAGTGACCTGGTATTTGAAGTTTTTAGAAAAATAATCACATGAATTGAGGGAAGTCAGGCTGGGTAACGGGTGATCTCCTGGACAGCCATCACACACGGAGTGAGCAGGCAGATGGTACGAACCGACAGATGGTATGTATTGTGGACAAAAATGTGCTAGCTTATTATTTCAGTTTGATAATCAAATTAGCCTGAGCTGGTATGAGTGGATTAGTGTGATTGTGTAGCATTAAAGCAACTGCAAAGCATATATACGAGGGCATATTTAACATTCTTCCCTTCCTTCCCTTTGTTTTCAGTTCATTTCAAGTTAATGGGCCAAAATGGTGATTTAAGGAGCAGTGTCACGTCTGCCTTTTTCTGGTGCGTACCGAGCGAAAACACGGTCGCTATTTGCTCAAGTGGACGGCGCTATAAATACAAGGACACACAAATACACACACACACACACACACACTCCCTTTTCTTTTTTTTATTATCTCTAAACGGTATCAGGTCTCCTCCATAAGAATCTCAGGCAGCACCGGCTGGACTGGTCTGTTAATTACCCAATCATTACCTCCTACAGAACCATAGATTAATCCTAATCCCGTGTCATCGAGAGGCCAAACGGAACACTTCCTGTCCTATTTGTCATACTGAGTTCAGTTCAGACTAATTCTGCATTCCCTCAGACTCACGCTCGGCTACATACATTATGCAATTATGTCACTCATTATGTCACCCTGGTCCAACTTTGACCCGAGTACCACTCTTCAGGACACAATAAGCCCATCGAGGATAGAGAGAGAGAGATAGAAAAACAGAGAGATAGAGCAGGTGGTGGCAACAGGTTTAAACGAGGCGAAACCCCATCCACGGAGCTCATCTCCTGTGGCTTAGCCCTACTTTAAGGTGTCTGCTTCTTACCAGGAAATCCAGACTCGGGCACTCCCACTCAGTCAGCCAAATCAGCCACCAGCAGCAGCAGCAGCCCGTTAATCTGTCTGTGTATTATACCTACAACCCTGCACTGCCGGACCATATGTGCGGTATTTGCATTAGGGCAGTGTGTGTAGAGGTGTATTAGCATGTGTCAATGTTTGTGTTTGCGTATACGTGCAGCTGTGTTTGTGTATATATCCGTGCATGGTTTTCTGGATGATGGCCGGGGGAAGAGGGCGGATATGGCTTAACAGATTCAGCGTGTGTGTTTTAGTCGTCCTTCGAGAGTGTCGTGAAATCTCAGCGTTGTTCCGGTCTATCTGATTATATCCTCGATGTCAAGACAGTGCAGGTCAAACGACATTATGTTTCTTACACGATGTCATTTTTATAGCTAAAGCTTGATTCTGTCTTCTGTTTGTCGTTCTAATAGGTTTGCTCCTCATTGTTTGAATCACAATAATTTATAATGGAATCATTGCATTTTTGTTTATGTGTTTGTGTACATAAAGCTTTTTTTAATAACTAACTTGCTTTGTTTTTTTTGAGATTCTTTTCCTTTTACCATATACAGTATTCCTGTTTATGCTAGTGTTTGTTTGCCGACGTGCTAACCGTGTGTGTGTGTGTGTGTGTGTGTGTGTGTGACATAATATGATGGCTGTGGCCTGGAGGACAGACACAGATTAACATGTGTGGCGTTTGTTTTGTGCATTCCGTGCACAATAATCTCACAAAATCCATCATCATACTCACTCTAACCTCTCCATTAATACCTGATGCTCCCAACCTGGATAAACCACAGACTCCCACAATGCCTCTGTCTCCATAACAAGTGTGTACTGTGACCTCTAAAATCCTCGAACGCAAATGTGTGTAGCCGAGGTTGGGTTGAGGTGGAGACAATAACAGAACCTTGTTGCGATGGCTGTGTCAGCACTACGTCTACCTCCCTACCATGCACTCTAATCCCCCAGGATAAAGCATTTTTAATGATGTCATGGCACACAGAAGTGCTGATGTTGTTTTTAAGACTTAGTGTAATTGAATTACTTCTTGGAAGACGGACAAACAAATCCCAGAAACGTGGATTATCTCTCTTCCCCTGTTATTTCTAGTCAAAGTCTTCGCCATCGTGACGACCGAATGCTATGCAGGAATACCGTCGCTGTCACTGGTAACTCTTGGTGTATCGCGGCCACCGTGAAGGACAGTTTAGTTTGTTGTTCTGTGCGGTTCTGTGCTGTTGTTCTCTAGGCTTTGTCATTAAGACAAAGCCGCCCACCACGACGTTCGCTAATGCCTCAATCAGCTTATCCTGAGTGAGAAGACACCTCAGCAGGTTGCCCACCACCGTACTCATTATCATTTGCACCATCTTCATCATCATCATCACGCTCACTAGCTGCATGGCTAAGTGGTCTCCTGGAGGGACACGTTGGCCGAACGGAAGCTGAGACCGGTTGCCAGCATCGATGGTCCACGGGGAGCTCATCCATACAGTATATATAAGTGGATGACATATAACTGTGTATAGGGGTTACACTTAAGGGAAACTTAAGGGCTCTGAGTGCTACACACAACTTAAGGCTATTCTTCAGTTTGGTAAAAAGCCTTCTAGAATATATATTTCAAAGCTGGTGGCTTTATGACAAATAAAGATGTGCACGACGCTGGATGATCTCTTTTATTCTCCATTATAATGTGGCGGCTACAACAGCATTTTAATTATTCCTGCTTAACGAAAATGTCATCTCGCATTAGAATGTGTCCACAGTCCACAGAGTCCTTGAATTAGTGGCGATGGACATTAAGAGTGAATGGCAGCATTTGCAGCTTGATCTCTGTGTTGATGATGACTTCATCCTCATCTGTTTGCTTTATATCGTCCGAGCTATTCAGCGCAAATTTACATCTGACTCATACAGCAGGGCAGCAACTAATCATGGAATCAAGACACACACACACTAACACACTGTGGATGACCATGACTGTGACGGAGGTATATTTTCTGCCATATTCTGTTGTTTTGTATCTTCAGCTAAATTTTAGGCATTCATCCGTTGAAGGTTTTATCCATTTCCTGAGAACCGGAGCTGACACCTTCCATCAGTCACTACATGGGTCACTCTCTAACAACCACAACACTGACTCATCCACTGTCATGTAATAGCACACACAAGTGAAATGTGACATTTGAGCTTGACAAACGTGACGCTTTTTGAAAAAAACCCACGTAGCTCCTGTACACCGAGGGCCCTACAGATACGTTACATCCCTCCGAACTGTGACAGGCCTGAAGAGAGCACACAAACACATTCCCTCATTTACAGTATACATGCATACTGTACAGGAGTAAACAGGACACACACACGCACACACACAGAGAGAGTGTCAGTGCAGCAGGCATCCTACCTGCTCGTCCACTCTGTGGGCCACGATCGTAGCCCCCTCCTCCTGCTCAGCATCGCTGAGGGGCCGGATCCTCAAGGCAACCTACGGTACACACAGGACGAACTTAGACTTAGACCGTCTCATCAACGGAGAGGAACCATAACAACAACACACAACCTCACTCAGGCTTTTTACAGAAGCTGAGCTGGAACACAGAAGGAATGTTGCTTCATTTCTCACAGTAAAATGGTGATTTAAAGCTCTATTGATTCTTTTACCCCATTCAGGCAAATTGACATTTGAAAGACAAAACATAAAGCAACTGAATGAGTCAGACATACTGTGTGCATTCAATATCCATAAACATGTATAATAGTCGAAAAAGGAGCTATTATGATAAGTGACACA
>OMNV01002174.1:4757-17094 GCA_900303265.1 Brotula barbata
CTCCCTCCCCGTCTCTCTCCCTCCCTCCCTCCCTCTCTGTCTCTGTCCATCTGTCCATCTTCATCTCTCCCTCTCCCCACACAGCAAAGAATCTCTTTTTGTGCAGCGTGTCATTGATATTGCTCGGCTGGGGCCTTTTAAACTCCGCGGATAAGGGGCCCACGGGAGCCGACCGGGCCCCGATAAAGGTACAGCGGACGGGAAAGAGTGCAGGGTCTGTCTCCCTTCAGCCCTCCAGTGGAATAATTTACAGCCATGCCACAGTTGATTTTCCTCACTACGACCAAAGGCGCCCAGAGACCGTATACCGCCGCTGTGTAGCGTCGTAGCTCACTCACAGAGGGGCGAGCATAGCAACACACGACCACACACAAAGGAGCTACGTGCGGAGGAGCTGTGGTGGGCTCCTGTAGAGTCCTTTGGGAGAGTGGAGGTGATACCGAGCGCTACTAAATAAACTCACCTTCACTTACATTTGTCCCTTAAATCAGAGAGGCAAGGACGACGGACAACATTGTCTCTAGATTGGACAAATGCTGTGTGGGACGTGTTGCTCCAACAGTAGAGGTAGAATGGATCAAAACACAAAGCCATGTGATTATTTGACCAGGAGGAGGTTTGAGAGGACACCAGGCCCCACCTAGGACCAGAAGGGCCTGGATCCCTGTGGTTTCAGCTTGGTTTCAGATGCCGACGGCGGCGTGTCTTAGGGGGTAAGACGGTCGCCTAGTAATCAAAGGTTCGAGGTTCCTCCATGTCGAAGGTCTGAAGGTCTGTCGAAGACCAAGTGGGCCTCGCATGGTTACCGCGGCTGTCGGTGTGTGAATGTGTGTATGAATGGGTGAATGTGTAATGTAAAGCGCAGTGAGTGGTCCCAGACCGCTATAGAAATGCAGTCCATTTACCATTTTTACCTACTGGGGGTGTGTTAGAGCCATCAGACTGTGTGTCATATGTCTACCTATGTACACATATCCATCATCATCATCATCATCATCATCATCTATCATTTTTGGGCCTGTTTACTTGTGTAACATCCACCTTCCCTATTTGTGTTTCTCAGCAGCCACAATGTTCTCAACAACCCACATCGTAGTTCAGAGCTGCAGATAAAAGAGCACTGAACGGTGTGTGAACAGAGTACACGAGCCCCCGCTAACACACACACACACACCCACTCACACACGCAAACAAGTTTCCCCTGGTTAGGCTGAAAGAGGAGATCTGCTTTGACGTGTGCCTCAGTGTGTATTGTCCTGTTCTCATTTGTATGGGGCTTAATATCGCTTTAACCTTTACGCTACAGAATGGCTCAATGGCATCAGCAAAAAGTGCTTCAGTAAAAAGCCAGTTATCTTCGCAGAGGCACCACAGCACTGCTTAGGCACAGCCCACACCATTACTGAGTGCACATCACAAGCAGGTAGAGTGGCAGAGTGAGAGATCCAGGACACAGCACCACAACAAACAAACAAGGGCAAGAAAGTCCAATCAAAATGGTAACAATTAATCTGCTGCATGCAGTTGAACAGGTAGAAGATCCTGACTCACACTACACAATCATGGAGTGTAGACTGACCAGCACCCTGACACTGAACCCAACCCACAGACTGGCTCAGGGTCACTCTGGAAATCAGGATCAGTCTGTGGACCCGCAGCAACTGACTAAACCTGATCCGCAGACTGATCCTGATCCACAGAGTGCTCCTGACCCATAGACTGATCCTAATCTACAGACTGATCCTGATCCACAGAGTGCTCCTGACACATAGACTGATCATAATCTACAGACTGATCCTGATCCACAGAGTGCTCCTGACCCATAGACTGATCCTAATCTACAGACTGATCCTGATCCACAGAGTGCTCCTGACCCATAGACTGATCCTAATCTACAGACTGATCCTGATCCACAGAGTGCTCCTGACCCATAGACTGATCCTAATCTACAGACTGATCCTGATCCCCAGACTGATCCTGATCCACAGAGTGCTCCTGACCCACAGACTGTTCCTAATCTACAGACTGATCCTGATCCACAGAGTGCTCCTGACCCATAGACTGATCCTAATCTACAGACTGATCCTGATCCACAGAGTGCTCCTGACCCATAGACTGTTCCTAATCTACAGACTGATCCTGATCCACAGAGTGCTCCTGACCCATAGACTGATCCTAATCTACAGACTGATCCTGATCCACAGTGTGCTCCTGACCCATAGACTGTTCCTAATCTACAGACTGATCCTGATCCACAGACTGATCCTGAGGTGATTTTCTAGTTGGTCATCTTTTGGACCTTTATATTGTCATATGTGTCTCTGTCTCTTGGTCTTTTCATTACTTGCACTAGTATCAATTTCAAATGACAACATCATCTCCAGGTTGGAATTTGTCCGTGTCTGTGTGAGGAAAAACAATGAAATGTTGTGAAGAAACACGATTCCAAAAAAGTTGCGGTATAATCGGACTTCATCCGCCTGTTACAGAATGTGTGTGTGTGTATAATGTTTATATACGTGCATCCATTTAACGGGTGCACGCAGGCACCTTCAACAAGTGGAGAAAATTGTGCCGAATTATGACCAGCATGCACTGCAGCACAGGATTTCAAAACAAATGACAAAACGCATCCAATTTAATTTCTTAATTCCAGGAAACAGTTCACAGAAACGTACACAGCAGAGCAGTGATGACATAAAGGAGTCGTATTATTCCTCCGTTCCTTATATTCCAGCTCCAGTAAACAGATTAAACGTCTATCCAGTGACATCAACCGCTTCGACTGAGCTGCGGTGAAGACGTGAATGTAAATGACTTAAAAACAAACCGGAGGCTGAAAGACTGCGGCGCCGCCTTTGGCGCGGGAGTCTCCGACGCTCCTCCGGCAGCCCATTAGGTCCCATCGCCCTCCCATTCACTTTCAATTACCAAAGCATCGCTCATCTAAGGGCCGCAGCGCCGAAATACCCTCGCTAGAAAACGACAAACAATCTAAAGTCACGGAGCAACAAACTTCCACCACGGAGTTTTAGGATTACCACAAAAAAAACAACAACAACACAAAGAAAATCGCACACAATCAGCCAGTGCTGCCAGGAACGACGGCTCCAGATTGACTCGGATGGGAAAGCTGGAAAGGTTGAGGCTTTGTTCACAAAAGTCACGCTGACACTATGGCAACACGAGAACCTTTCAATAGGAGTGGACAGAGAGATGACGAGATGTGTTTGTGGAGGGGGGAGGGGGGAAACTCAACGCTTTCTGCACGTCTGTCTGTCTCGAGGAGTGGGGGAGCAATGGAGGAGACGGTTATTAACTTTATTTGCTCCACCCCTTTATCCATCCATCTCCTCACACACTTACAGCTTTTCCCAAATGCAGCCAAGCGTGGAACAATTCCCCCCGTTCAACCCATTTATTCCCGGGAAAAGCTTATGGATCTTAATTGTATTAGTGGGAGCGGGCGGCGTGGAAACCTGGTGACGACGGGACAGAGAAGGGATTTGGTGTAACAGCAACGCAGCGTAATCCCTGACAGCGCGGAGCTAATCCCGCCCTTCATCCCTGCCTTTATGACTCTCGCTCATTCGCTAACTATGATTTCTTTCAGATTAGCTGGATTATCATCACTGTACGCCCGCACAAATTACAGCAAATGAGCGCCAGGTCCACAACACCTTTGATCAAACAGATTCCACACTGATGATGCAACTCCACCTCAATGATGTTCCATATTTCAGCGGTGTCAGATTTCTGTCGTCCACACTCTCCTCTTCACATGTTTGGATGTTTTTGGTCACGTTCACACATGAAACACAAAGACAGCTGCTTGATTACGCTTAATCCTTTAAACACTGGTACACGAATTAGGAATTGGTTCCACTTTAAGTCTTTTAAACTCGTAGTTTCATGGTTGTTTCCATTATTTTGGATAAATGTAATGGGGCTGCTGACATTAATAAGTCATTATTAATTGAGTTTGCACACATAACACATAGAAGGCATTCTTAAAAAAAACTTAGGATTTAGATTTACAATTTGAAAAGCTCTTTAAATCTTAGAGTAACTTACTTTTTAAAGATCTTTTTATTCTGGATCATTTCATGCAGATTTGCCCAGAATGCATCCTGATACTTTTGCTATCTTTGGAAACTTTGGGTGTTTTAGTAGAATTTCAACTGAGCTCCAGACCGAACGTTTGGCGGTTACCACAGTTGAAGATGGTGAAGAATGCAGGATTTTCCTTTTTTTACATGTTGCTATTCATGCACCACTGCTACGTCTGTTAGTCTGTCAGACGTTAGGATTGTTAAGAAGCTCTAAAACTGATCCTACGGATGTTTTTCACGACTAAAGTCGACGCGATTCGTTCCCGTATGTGCGCCTCCGTATTAATCTGATCTGCAGCAGCTGCTACTCAAACATGAGCGACTACTCAAACCAGATCCCAGGTGCTTCCTCTGTCCGAGGAAGAGGAGCACGGCTACATTAAAAGAAGCAGTAGAAAAGGGCAAAGATCTCCATACGAGAGGGAGGTCAGACTGATGGGAGACTACCAGCTGAAGGTTAGAAAGGAGGAAGAAAAGAAGCAACCAAAGGATGTGGAGGTTGAACTGGGAACTCCAAAAACACAGAGAGCCATTGTTGGGACCAAAAGCCTTTAAGTCAGTGTCCCACCCCCTCTCATCCCTCTCACCCCACACAGGGTGACAACTATAGGCTTGAACTCTCAGATTGATGTTGTCCCCTTCTTCTGTCCCCTAACATGGGCCCTGGACTCCATAAAGGCCTCCTCCCCATCACTTAGCCCACTCACACACAGATACACACACAACCCCCAAGGCCCTGTTTGGCAGAGAGGCACAAACAAGGCGTAAGGGATATAGCCTCCAATGCTGGACAGGGCTGCAGGGCCGGGTGCTAACGGCTGAGGTTGAACTAAAGTTACAAGAGTAGAAACCCCTGAAAGAGCCTCAGACCCCAGAAGGAGCAGCATTCACACCCAGTGCGGGTCAAAAAATGGAGAAAAAGATCAAGTTGCTCAAACAAAACACCCCTAAAAATGTTGTTAATTAAGACTAAAGCTGTTTTTTTTTTGTCTCACCAATTTCCCTTTCAAATGGTTACAGTGAAATAAAAATGCCATCATAAATGCTCAGAATTCACTCTTTTGTACTGATAAAGTTGTACAATGTATTCAGTTTTCAAGGACACGAGAGCCTAAAAAGCAACAATCATAGCAAGAAATGCTGAGCACAGCAAAGATCAAAACAAATATGCATATATTTATTTATATATATGTGTGTGTGTGTGTGTGTGTGTGTGTATGTATTTGTACTCTCAATTCTTTCTATTATTAGTGATTTTAGTTGGCCATGATCTGACCGCAACATCACAGACATCAGTCGCTGTAATTTCTGTTACATTGACAGAATGTGAAGGAAACATGGTGCAAATCGAAGCGATGTTCAAGCTCAAATAGTTTCTTACTCAGCATCTTTTTATATTCGGAGGTGAGAGAAGGATGGAGGCTTAAAACTAAGTACAAGAGAATGATTCATAAAGACAAAAGTGCTGTAGGGTAGGAAAAAAAATAATCTTTAGGTCTTTGTGAAAAGGTTAAGAGATCTCTGAGAGGAAGAACTAATTATCTGCTGATCAGACGTGAGGAGACACACGGAGGTTTGGGCAGGAGGAGGAGAGGATACTGAATCCCTCCATCCATCCATGGCACACCGATGAAAGGATGAAGGAAAGAAAGAGTTGAATATGTGGAAGACAGCGAGTGGAGTGGATCTAAACAGAAAGAGCGAGGTGAGCGTGTGGTAAAAGTTTGTGTAGCTGTGTGTGTGTGAGTGTGTGTGTGTGTGTGTGTGTTCGTGCTGTGGGCTGTTTGTGGGCAATGAGCACCTTTAATGGTGAACACAGAGATAAGCTCCGTTCATCTGCAGCGCGGCGAGACCAATGGTCTCATTACTCCTGATTGAGACGAGGAGGACGGCGGTTTATCCAGAGGAGTCAGCGGGAAGAAGCCTCGATATTCTCTTTTTGAATCAAATGAAGGGAATCCATGAGCCGTGGCCAAAGACGGGGGACTGAAGTGAAGGTTTACGAGAGCCGCGTTCGTGTCACAGCCCTCTGATTATCACATCAAGGCCATCGGAGTTTGGGAACGCGGCGGTCGCTCCTTTGTTTACACGCTCGTCTCCCCGTGGTCCTCTTCAAACGCACTCAGGGGTTTGGTGCATGTGCTCATATTTACACGTTCACAGGGAATACACCGGTGCAATTAAACTGATCTCTGAGCAAACTGATACACAAGAGCTGAGAGGAGCCGAATGAATGGGTGAATGAATGAGTGAAAGAACCAGTGGTACAATAGAATTATTATGAATAAGTGACTCAGAGGATAAAGGAACAAATGAATGAGTGAATGAAAGAGTGGGTGAAGTAGTAAATGAATGAATTGACAAGTTAATTATGAATGAATGAGTGAAAGAACCAGAGAAACAATTGAATTATTACTGAATCTGGGACTCAAGAAATGATGAACAAATGAATGAGTGAATGACTAAGTGAATAAGTCAATGAATAAATGAGAAAGATAAACAACTAAATGAGCAAATGAAAGAATAGAATGAATGAATGAGGGAGTTAGTGCATGAGTGATTGTGAATTAGTCACTGAATAAACAAATGAAGGAGTTAATAAAAGAGTGAGTGAGGTAGTAAATGAATGAATGATTAAGTGAATTACAAATGAATGAAAGAGTGAGTGAGTGAATTAGTCAACGAATGAACGAACAAATAAATGAGTAAATGAATGAGTGACAGAATGAACGAAAGAGGGAGTTAGTGAACGAGTGATTGTGCATTTGTCGTTCAATGAATGAGTGAATGAATGACTTGTGAAGACAGATTATGGAAAAGGATACACAGAGGCTGAGAGACAAACATGCAGACACGAAGACAGACGGTCCTCTGAGGAGAACCGAAATGGAAGAGAATCTCCACTGTGTGTGTGTCCGTATATAATCCATACTGACAGCAGTCGGGTGACACCAAACACTGCGCTGTAGTCTGTAGTCAATCCTGTTTACGGTAAAACGTCCCTGTCAGCAATATCCTGAGTGTGACATACATTCAGCGGCGCGTTGACACACGGCTGCAGAAAATAAATGTGACGGAATGATTCCATCACAAAAAATGATGGTTGAAGCAGTTTGTTTCAAATGGGCCGTGCTGAATAATCACAGAGTTAAACTCCTGTCAAATCCTGTCAGCTGCAATATCGTATTCTTTACAGAGCGGCGGAGGAATCGCCCGGCGTCTCATCGGTCCGAGAGCTCAGGAGACGTGAGGAGGGGAGGAAAAAAAGGACGCAGAGGAGGCGGGGACGATTGTTCTTGAACGATAACGTACGCAGTAGGTTTAAACTTTGTGTAAGTTTTGATATTAGCTGCTGCTCCACCTAGACCTGAACCTGATCCTGATCCTGATCCTGGATCTGAATCTCGTCCTCACTGGGTTTTGTGGTTTGTTATTTCACTGGAAATCACTTCAGAGACATTTTCAGGACTTGGTAAAATGCCCTCCTGTCGGTAATGAGTCGACCATAAAGAGACAACCGTGCTACTTATACCGTCTTCGTAGCTCCAGGTTGACTTCTGTCCTCCGTCCAAGATCATTCAGCTCAATAATGGCTTGACTGATGACACGTAGAGAAATGCCAGGTGAGAGGGATCTGGTGCTCGTCTCCTCTTCTGCCCACGTTGGATCGCTGCCTGCGCAAAACCCCACACCTTCACGTCTGTGTCGTTTTAAATCAGAGTCTGGCCGTGGACGCGGAAAGTGTTTGACAGGAAGGAGTCTGCACCATGCCAGAAGGTGAACAATCACAGACGGAACTGAAGACATCTTTACAACGGCATTGTTAAATTGAAAAACTACGCAGCCAGTAATGGTGACATTAAACCCATAGCAGTAATGGAAGTAATGTGGATGTAATGTTTCCCCGTCCCTAACAGATTTATTTTTAAGTTACACTGGAGAAGACTGTGAGATAAAAACACATTGATCTCGGCAGTCTAGACCACTTGATGATGCTACACGGAGGATGGAAAGAAAGATGGAAATTCATTCCGCCAGTTTAGTTATAGTGGAAAAAAATCTCCGTCTCGCACGATGACACAGCTGCTATCTCATCGATCTTTTGATTTTGGGAGGCATATCAAAGCATAAAACCGATCCACAGTCCAAAGCTAGCCTAGCTTAGCCCAAGCTAACTACTTTTTTGTTTTTTGTTCTGTGCAAAGTGATTTAAGACTTGACTTGACTTGCTAGCTAGAGAGGACCGTGAATAACACTGAAAACAGCAATGATTGCTCCGAATGTATTCATTCACTTATTATCAGTGAATATTGCACAATATGACAAATGAGAGATAATCGAGTAGGGATTTTTCAGGATTAAAGCTTTTTCAGGGGTTTTAATGTCCAGATTTTGGACATTTAGGGCCGACACAAGCCAAGCCACTAAGCCTTTGAAAACCAAATTCATAAAACACATGAATTCTAAATGAACCAACCATCAAAACCCTCAAAGCTGCTGCTAATGAGACAAAGACTGAGACACAATGAACGATCATCCTCACGCAAAAAGAAAGGGACCACTGGGGCTGAACCAGGTCAGAGGGAACAACACGGGACCACGTAGCTGCCAAAATGCTACTTCATGACATACCGGATACTGGATTTATACACCATCAGCAGCAAACAGATTAGATACACATGTACCTCATCGACTGCTATCATATCCGTGCTCGTTTTCATTGTAATCTTTGTTTTTTGATGAGAAAAACATAATCAAACGGTCTAAAACCATTAAATAATTCTTTCATCGAGGCTCTGAAGGCGCTCAGTCGTCATGTGCCATCAGCGTACACCTTTCAAAGCTAACAGCCCGCGGTCCTTTGATGTGAAAACACTCCCTTTAGCTAATATAAGGGAATATGTGTGTCTCTGCTAAATTATCCAAAAATCTATTTTATCTTCATTTCATCATTCACTTTCATCTTCCTCAGGAAAGACACACAAGGTGAAACGAGACGGTCAAAGCTTTTTTTTTTTCCCTCTGTTGCTGTGATGAGATGCTGAATTGATTGAGATGCGGCATCAAAAGATTTCTACCCTTAGCCAAAGTGGTGTTTTTGGGATTTGATGCAGCGATTACACAGAATTATACATGACATTTCAACGGAGAATTTCAAGCAAAACTTCCCTTTTAGCGTTTCTAGAGACTTTACCGAACAATGAGCTCTGAGACACGCTGCGTGTAGTCGCTCTACGTTCATGGAGACATTAAGAGGAGTTGACAGCAGAACGTCACCACACGGACACTCAGCACAGAAAACTATTCCGGGAGACAGGAGAGAGGAAAAAAAAACGTCTCTCGTGCCTTTCCTCCGTCTCCCCAGCCCTTTAGGAGGAACCAGGCAACTCTTGTTGTACACGTATGCAAACAGAGCTTTTTAGTCAGCTAATCACATCAAACAACTGCTTAGCTAGGACCACCCTCTTTAAGCGGTTAATAACCCCATCTCATTACAGAACACCGCATTTCCTGTATTGGCGGCAGGCGGCTTACGGAGCTCAGCTCTATCGATCCGGCTTGCTGACGCTCGGACGTGCCTACGCTAAGAAGAGTCAAAGGGGGTAGCAACGCGTCCACTCATGAGTGAAACGTGGCTTTCTTTGTTGGTCCAAAGAAATCTCATTTCACGACTCACTGCCGCGTTTGCAAAACCAGTTCGGCAAAAGGCACGGTGGGCCGCGGCCCCGAGTACAACCTATCTGGGTCTGGAAGACATCTACACGAGCTCTGAGAGAGTTAAATGAAATCCTGGAGGTGAACGGTTGACCTGGGATAAACGTTGACGCTGTCTGCTCCTTTGGTTGCTAATGGCTTATTGATTGAAGTGGCGATGCGTCCACCTTTCCTCCACCAAAGTCCTCCCCTTCTACCTGACATGGGTGAAGCGAACGGAGAGTCAGTTGTTCTTTCCACTAAATCCTGTCAGACAAGGATCAATACCGGCTCCCCTGGCTGTTTTTTTCCCTCAACACAACCCACAAACCGAAATACAGAAGGACCAGTTCCTCACAACGTGCCGTGGCTTAGTAGAACCCCCTGCAGGACTCCAGATGGCGTTCTTTCTGAGACACCGTTCTGGTCCCAGTGACAACAAATTCCTCAAGTGAGTTTCTGTTGTGAGCTGCTTCCAGGCGGCAACTCTGATGCTGCCCAAATGTTCTCCCTCGTCTCCTTGGGGTTTGTAGCATCCAAATGCTACTGTGAAAGCTCCAACAAAGCGACTTTATATGGATCAGATTGGGGATTTATTGTTAGTATTGCGATTGTTGTCGTCATTCAGACCGGGGAACAGAACGTCAGACTCAGCTAGACAATCGTTTGGTTTTACTCTCCAGGCTGTAGGCCTTCTTGATGAGGCCTTGAGCAAGGCATTTGCTCTATAATCGCTCTCGTCAGCCTGGTAAAAGCAGCGCTGTTGTAAAGATGTGCTCGTGCCGTGTTGTGTTGTGTGCGTTTGTGTGCGAGAGAGAGTGTATTCCGTTTTCAATGACTCCCCACGAGGCAATGAAGAAAAAAGGAAAGCACTCTCACGGCCACAAATCTGGATTTATTTCTCCTCTGTCACACACTGATAGTAACAACACGGTAAAGGAGCCTCGGCAGCGGCGCCATTATCAAGTGGCTTCATAACTGGTCTAGTATGTCAACATGAGCACAGGTACCGGACAGAACAGAGACTCTGCTAAGAGACGCTTATTCATCCTTAGACCAGTCCCACCATTTAAGAGCTTTATTGCTGGACAGAAAGACCCAAAAATTAGATCACTATATAATTTATAACTTTATCACGGCAGCATACATATATATTTTCTTTCAAACAAAGAAAAAAAAAAAAAAGAAATGAGTCTACTTTGTTTTAGTCTACTTTAATGTCCCTTCATTTTTAAGGGAAATGACATTAACGTCATTAATTGTAACATAGCTGCAATTAGCAAAGGATTTCCTTTAGCATGCATGCTAGGTGTAGCCTCACCACAGAGCTCAGTGAGCTTTTACTACAAGGTTTTTGTTGTTCAAGCTAACATTAGCGGTCCAGCTATCGTTAGCGTTAGCATTAGCTGAATGTCGAGTGTATCTGCTCTCTGATTGTGTTCTAGTTTGCGCTGTCTAATACACGCATAACAAGTGAGCTCAATAAAGGCAAGAAAAAAAGGCCCACACATAAATTCAGACACTAACAAGCACCAAATGCCTCGCTGGCAGCAGCAGCCCAGATTAAGGACGGTGCGTCTGTGTTTTGTATTAAACTAAGAGCAGATGATTTTTAGCCTGAGTGGTTTTGGATATGTAAGCATATGATGAGTGTGTGAGTGGGAAGCTGTTAGTGGGCGACTGATCCCTGGGGAGCACTGAGAGTCGTCTGTATCATCACTTCTATTAGCAAAACCATACAATGTAAAAAAAAATGACAAAATCCTGGATCCAACAGAAACCAGGCTGCAGGGTTCAACCAGGCTCGTTAGTGTTTAGTCATTGGTCTAATTCCTTTTTCTTTTTTTTAAATTCATTTATTGTATTACAAAACATCGGCCTTCATTAAGCCGTCCATTTTCACATTCCAATTCACATCTATGGTCATTTCATACTCCAATTCATCTAAAATGCACATCGGTGGAGGTGGGAAGAAAACAGAGTACCACCGGGAGGAAGCCCACAAAACATACTCAGTTTGATATTCTGCCCTTTTTTTGGCAGGAAAATATTAAAACTTCAGGAACCCTGATAATAATAATAATAATAATAATCAAAGGATAGCATTTTTTCCAATATACAATTTGTTAAGATAAGTCACAGGGTTCAGACAGGATCCCACTTGATCCCTGAACCCTGTGGTTACCAAGACCATCATTCCTTAACACAGCAGGAACTCAGCAATTAAGCACGTTTCAGAGTTCCTTCAAAATTCCCTCAGTTTGATTCGTCTCATTTCTGAAACATTTTCCTAAAAACGAAAAGCTGAGTGTGCACTCCGCTGAAATTATGACAGCACGGCAGCTTATATAACAAAGAAAGACAGGGAGACAGGATGACAGCAGGAGGAGAGAGAGAGAGAGAGAGAGCTGCTGCAACCTTGCTTGGCATTGTGGTGTCTGTCAGCAGGGATTACTCTCACTGTGTGTATGTGTGTGTGTGTGTGTGTGTGTGTGTGTGTGTGTGTGTGTGTGTTACTGTTGTCCTCAGGT
>OMNV01002176.1:4520-24541 GCA_900303265.1 Brotula barbata
CCCACAAATCCTCCGCATCGGCCCCTCTCCGCCACTCCGACCACCCTTCTCACTCTTCTCACTCTTCTCCACCCTCCTCCTCCCCTCCCTGCCATCTCAGTCAATCCATCGTTCAGGAAATCACAAGGTGACACAAATGGTGTTGTCCTGGTAACCACTGCTGCACAACTGTTGTCTGGCCACCGTGCACAAACAATCCCGGAGTCCGGCGAGGCTTCGGCGCTTGTGGAGAATAAGAACAAGGTGTGGGAGGAAGAACGAGGAGAGTGGAGGGAGAATCAAGAGAGTGGGGGGGGGGAGTTGGAAGGTCACACAGCGGCTGCAGCAGACCTCCTTCAGTTTAATTTCATCATACTATTCAAAGAGGCTTGCCAGTACGGAGTGGAGAAATCATACAGACACTGTGGATGTATATATACTATATATATATATATACAGTATATATGTGCATTTAAGTGATCATTATACCGTTATAATGACATTTTACTAGTCAACCGCCTGCCTTTTCACTCCTGTCATTATATGGAATTTTCTTAGGGTGGACTACTGTAAAGAAAGAAATATTTCAGTTCGGGGATTTATAAACATCACTTTAATGAAGCAGTTTATCAAGCTTGTTTGAGCCTGGAGACAAATTATTTACAATTTAATGCCGGTTCTAGTCCAGTGAGATATGTCAATATGTAATTTAGGATCTATAGGCTATGACAAGATGATTCATTCTATGTTAATTAATCAATTCAGTATTCTGTACTAATAGCCATAATATCCTGTAGAAAAAATAAATAAATCACTCATTCAGTCATCCTGCATTCTGTTTGTCTTTTTGAAAATAAATGTGTAGAATGCTTTTGTTTGCTAATGCCAGATGACACTGGTTGAAGAGAAAAATGTGTGCAGTAATATAACGTACGTGTCTAAATTTGGGAAAATAAAGAAAATACATTAAATTCCATAATTAATTCTGCATTTTTGATTGTGTTGAAGAAAGGATTAAAATTGTGACTGACAGGAATAGGGACAAAGCAATGAAGGAACTGTCAATTGAATTGAATTAAATCGTTTAAGTAGTTGACGTAAAAACACCTCTCCAAAGCACACCTCTCAGCTTTTTGATGTCACGATGAAGAAAAACCAGGGGAGACATGGTGTGTGTCGGAAAGGGAAAAAGCTGTGGGGTAAGTGTAGCAAAATAGCTGTTTACAACGGCACATCCAAAGAGGGACCTTGGATGTTTGTGCTGAGCTCCATTCCCATTTTAACTTTCAAATAACCTTAGTGTGTTGATTTGGATGGCATCCTGAAAAAAGACAAGGCCATAATTTCCATCCAATTTGCCCCCTCTCTCTGCATGTGTACCGACAGATTGTCATATTTTGGCCAGGATCCCAGAGGAGAGCAGGGAGAGGCAGGAGAGCAGATAAACGACTATTACCATTCACGCCAGGTCATTACTGATCATTTAGAGCCAGGAGCTGAAATCCCCAAGCCCTACAGTCTGCATTATCAAAGAAAGAAATTCTGAAGCTCTGAAACTTGCCAGCAAGCAAGGAAATTGCCATGGGACAGTCATGAAGATCTGCACATCAAAATCAACTTTGATGAGAAAGTTGAACGTGTCTCAGATTGGCATCACAGCCATGTGATACTACCTCCAGTCTTTTTTTGATGGTACTCACAAATGATTGTCTGAATCATTTATGTGAAAAATGTACAAAAATCTTTCAAATGATGTTTAAGATGCCCTTGTTTATTAATTTAGGCCGACCATCAGGAAACAAAGGATTCATGGCCAAAGACAGCTCGTACTCACATGTATCATCTTATTTTCAGTCTTCTTTTGATCATGCCCCAGCTGTTGGCTGAGCATGGAATCGGTCAAGTCTGGACGGTACTAGAGGGTTTATCAAGGCATGGATGACCTTTTATACCCTTTGGACTTGCTTTGTGACAGTAAGAAATGTGGTTTGGAACGAACAAATGACAGTAACAGGAATAATTGGCAAAACTTTGGCTGTAACTTTAGTGACATGGACAGTTTAAAACACCACAATGGAACATTAATGGTTCAGTGGTCACCATTGGGACTTCGAATAGACTGCCACATTCTCCTAATGCTGGCATTCTCAACCAGTGGGCCATGTCCCACTGGTGGGCCTCAGAGCGCCATCTAATGGGCTGTAGGAGCAGTGGTACTGCCAAATGGTTACATTAATTATTTACTTTGTAATTTAGATGGATAGACAGACAGACGGACAGATAGATAGACAGATAGATACAGGTCCCAGTGTTTGTCCTTTAAAGTCTCATCTACTGCCACATAGCATAACAAAGAACCAAACACTTCGCATAGTGCCTGCAAACGTTCTCTCCTATAATGTATGGTCTCCAATTGATTTGGTCATTCGAACACACGGGAATGAATCATACCTATTTTTGCATGCACAGCACATACCATGTGCATTACGTAAACAGGAAAACCTCTTTGTGCCTACCGTCATGAATCCATCCAGCAGGCCTGAGTCTGGTTTGGGTGGGGCTTGTAGCCGCTCCATTGACCACTTCTCAATGATTGACGACACCTGAGAGTTTTCTGTGTTGAGGATGCGGAATCCCGTCATGTTGACGCCACTATATCGATACGGTTCCATATCCAGGGCAAAAAGGTCCTGGAAGCATAAGCAGGGGCGAGAAAGATATATTTTCACTCCTTTACAAATGTTCTCCAAAACAAAAGAGAGGAAAGACAAATGGAGCACATTGCACATTTTCAGCTTTCAGTTCAAGACTCAAGGGTAACGGGTAAAAACACGCGTAAATACTGTCACACAACCATGTTTCATGTTTTCATTCATAAACTCCAATGTCTATTGTATATCATCTTTTGCACATTGGGTAAGTGATTCATAAAACACTCTGTCATGCATTCATTAACACCTTGGGTGTTGGTTATAATCCTGTCAGTTGATGAAACAGTTTGTGTCTCTACTTTCTGCGGCGTAGGATTTTAGTTTGGCTCTAATAATGTGCACTGAGATGCCGATCTTGATCGACTTTAACTGCAATACATCTTACAACAGCAGTAACAGGATGTATCAAGTACTTTTTGATTAATTACCAATGAATAAATATTAACAATAGTGATGAAAGTTCACCTATACTTGCCAGCTATTGCTATCAATGGCGACAGAGAAGTCATGTCCTTACAAACACTGGCCAACACAGTAATGCAAAAATATGTGAACAAGGTAGATTGTCCATCATTTTTAGACATGGCAATTTGGAGAATGGCCTTAAAATGGCATGCAAAGAAATTCAGGGACACAGACACAACTCCATCTATACAAATTGTCAAGTAGAGCTCAGTATATCTGCCACCTTGATGAACTCTGCTTTGTTTATTTTGCATTGTCTCTAATCTTTCCCCAATAAATTAAGCGGTCATCGTTGGAAATTCAGATTTCGCAAGAATGATAGAAGCAGAATGGCGCGAATGAATGTACTCCAGGATTCATTTTATCTCAGGGCGAAGCAGTGGCCTTGATTAAGCCAAAGCTTTCAAGGTTAGAGGCAGGCTTTTGGTGGACTGCCATCTATCATCTGGAAGTGAAAGGACAACCCAATTGTGCCGCGTACGGCACGTCTGGCATCACACCAGGCAGATGTCTCTGGGACGCAACAACACAGTTGACAGAGCAACAGCAGGTGATGGACGCAGAATAGGGAAGCAATAGTTGAATGTTTGCTGCCTCAATTTGAAAGCAGCATGGATGGCTTGGTACCAGTATATACAGCAGCTTTGGCCAGCGCTGTGGCCGAGAAGCTGCCAAAACACTGGCTGGTGTTAAAGTAGGCATGTTTCCACAGTGACAAGCAGCAGCATGCCATCAAAACAGGCCTATAATCACCATTTCCCTTCCTTTCCCAATGACATACCTGCTGTCACCCACTCTTACTTCCTCCAGCCAGCTTCTCATACAGATGCGACGGGACAGTTGCTGTAAATTTCCTTTGTACTCATAAATGTCTTTGGTTCAGTTCTCTCCAGCCCTTCCCTCAGCCTTTCCAAACAACGCTGTGTGCCATTTGTTTGTTAGGCTATAATGGTCCAAATGAGTGACAGTCTCATCTGCTCACAGCTATTATCTGAGCTCTCACTCTTCCTTTCTCTATGCTGCTTTTCATCCCGTTAGTAGCGAGCAATCTTTGTAGTGGCTGCATCAAAGAGAACTGCAGAACTTCAATCGCTGCCTGAGCCGGGAAAAAAAATTATCCAACTGCTTTTGTTTTCTACACTTAGGGTTCTGGATAGATAAATGAGGCAAAAGACGTGGTGCAACAATCAGAAAAAAAACAAAGAGCAGGGAAAGTTTGTCTACTTCAAAATGCAGGAACTTCATTTGTATGGGTAAGTCAGCTATACAAGGTCACGCGTTTCTATCAGCATAAAGAAAGGCTGTCACAAAATGATTCTTACATAATGACAGCAATGTCAGATCAGGATTTGACTCCTGAGTGAAATGTGTTCATTTTTATTTTCAGAGAAAAACAGCTGTTAGATACTCAGACAGATGAATTTGTTTGTCCAAACACGTAAATGGTGATTGCCTTGCTCCAAACCAGACACATTATCAACCGGATAGTGCAGTAAAAAATGTAATATACAACCAATATGTGCCAGTGCTACTGTACTCACCAGGGTAGTAAAAATATAATGGTAGTACTCTGTCATCATACCCATGGCCAGCGCCTACAAGGAGAAAAGAGGATCGGTTACATACGTGTGACAGCGAAAACAAACAAACAAATGAAGACTGACACGGCTTCTACTGCTTCATTTAATTCTCATTTTACCCTTTATCGACCTTTTACTTTACCCTGGTAATCAGACATTAGTATCACCACTAATGTAAATTGAATGCATGATAATAAGAATAAGTAATACTGAACATTACAAAGAGCACAAAGAGCTCGCATGAAACACAAGAACCATCTTGGACAGTTATGAAAGGGATTTTTAATTAGATCTTTTTCACACAAAATGTGTTGCTTGTGTTGGTACGACTGTGTTTATTTCACAGCTTCCTCTGTATGTGAATGTTCAACAAACAAACAAAAAAAAAGAAAACATTTTCAAATGCCTTGTTATTTTCTGTATGCACGCTCTTAAGGTCTTCACACCCAAGAGGAACACTGTGCATAATCGCAAGTCTTAAGGGGACATATTGCACAGATTTCCAAGTAATTATTTTCATTTAGGCGTCTACTTGAGAAGCCTATGCGGTGATTCATGTACAAAAAAAAACGCCACATGGATCCATATATACCCTCCTTTGTAGAAGCATCCCTGTGCCTCAGTTTGCTTCATTTGTCCTGTCCTGTCTCACTTTGTCCTTTTGGTAATCTCAATGAGATTGGTCATATAAATGAAGACAACGACACGCTCGTTCATTCTAGCCAGTTGCTGCATTAAGTGTTCGTACCTGCTGGATTGACAGATTCGGAAAGTTAAAATTTTTGTCAAGCTTTCCCCTTGATTTGATCAAAGGAACGGAGGTTTTGCTACTTTCTGACAATCTGACAGGAGTTTTGGATGATGCATACTGAGGCATTAAGTACTGTCACTTCAAGACCTCTTGCAAATAGGTGGTTTGGTTGCAATAATCCAGCAGCATCAGGCCTCAGATGGCGACACCAACTTAAAATTCTTACGTATATATATATATATATATATAAATTTCAAATATTTAACACATTGATGATGCAAGAACCAAGAGTAACTCCTGACATACCGATATGCATTTATTATGTTGAACATATGTGGAATAGAATCAAAAATATGACGGCGAAAAGACTTCAACTCAACAGGATCTCTTTCTAAATAACATGGCTTTGTTAAATGAATTAAAATGCCTGTGAGCAGAATAAGACTTTCTAATTAAAAAATCCTCATTGTGCAATGAAGAGCATCCATTATGGAGAGTCAGTAATAGAGATCTAATATTGTACCAAGAGATTAAAAATGCACAGTGTTGAAAGTTTCTGAGTCATTTTCATCACTACTTATGGAGCGCGTAATAAAAGGGACATATATACAGGATTATTGCTTTAGCACGTATACATTATGTATGAAGTGATTGTTGAGTCTGTAGCTTGATGTGGTGAAATTATGCAAATTGTAGGACTGCAGTCAGATCAATTTTAATTAAATCCAGTAAGTGTTATGAACGTTACTCATCTCTATGACAATTAATAAAGATGACTGCTCCATCACTATCAGCTTAACTGCTGTGGCTGTTTACATTCTGAATATATTAATTTAAAGCCGAACAGTCCCCGAGGTTTGTTTTATGTAAATAAACTAATTAACTGTCATGGCTCATTAGACAGGTAGGTTCAAACCTGTTTAAGTATCCATGCAGCCATCTCATGTCCACAATCAAAGATGACGTGGAACTCCTTTGCCTTCTTCATCTCCTTCAGAAGTGGCTTGGCATCCTTGGTCTCTGTGGGCAACTGTCGGATCTTCAAACGAATGTTGTATCGTGATGGCGCCTTGATCAACTCCTGTAGTCTTATGAGACCTGCAGACAAAGATGATGCATGCGCTGAAAAGGAATTTTAAAGATACTGCAATATAGAGCATTTGATGTGCCAATCTTTGATTCTAAGAGGCCATAAAACCAACTGGATTCAGGATTTCTCTGCAGAAAAGGCTGGATGCCTTCCTAATCCACAGTCTACTGATCCTCCTACTCATATTTGGCAAGCAAACAAACTGCCACAAACCTATCAAGAGAATTTAACACAAATCCAGCACATGGCATTCTTTTATACCGAAGGCGCAAAATAAAAAGAACCTCCTACAGAAACTTCCAGTCCCACAGAACCGTTCCAAATGTTGATTTACTCTTGCCTGCTAATACCATGCAGTAGCATGGAATAGGCTCAGTGTTATCATGATGGAAAGCTGTGGTCAATCCTGTCTCCCCTTTCTCTCTTGACACACACTTGAGATATGTTCTGATGAGAAACTCTCTGTTTCCCTAGCCTGTACTTGCCCCCAGGGAGCCTTATGCCGCCGTCGCATATTGAGCTACAATCTTCACCTTTCATTTCTCCACCACACGGTCAGGTAGAAAGCTCTTCGGCAGATACTGTGATGAGATTACAATGAGTTTCTCCCTCAGTAGAGAACGTCACAGTCCTGGGATGAAAGAGGCTGGATTGATGGGAGAGATGATTACTTGTCATAGGTATAAAAATGGATAGTTTGAGGGTAGTTTGAGAGGGAGAGAGATAGATTTTTTTTATGTGTGGAACCACTTTGAGATGGCTCAGCCTATTTCTTTTTTTTTTTAATGAAGTGCTGTGTGAGCAGTTTAATGGCCTCGCTGTGAATGGGGCTGGGGCTCCCCAGGTCTATAGAACGACTGCTGTGAAATAGGAACACGCAGGTCTTGTTGTGAATAGAGAAGAATACTAAATTTCCTCCAGCTTCCTTCACATAATCTCAATAGATCCCGACTCTAGGGCATGTCTCCCTTTCTCTCTGTTTTTGTTCATACTGACATTTTGGGAGGTGTTAAAAAAAGAAAAAAAATATATCTGTCAGGGGAACTCAGCGTTTGGGAAACACTGTCAGTGTAGATGTTTGTGGGCTTTGGCTAATGCTTTCAGACTTTCCCCCCGGATCGTCTAACGGCAGTGTGTGAATATTTTATCCCCTCCGATAGTTTTTCATGCCAGCCGTCAGATAGTCTCCAATCAGCAGCGCGGTGCCCTGGAGCATGAAGCTGTGTGATTACAGCCAGGGACTGAATGAAAACGGTGGGGGGGAGGCTGTGCAGCCACTCCTGACACTGGCTGTCACGCTTTTCAGGCCGTCAGGTGTGTTACCACAGAAATGCTCCAGAGAGGCGACCTGAGCTGACCATATCTGACAGAGAGCGGTGAGAGGTCACCTCTGACCAGGACCTATGGCATCTCATCAGGGCTGCTGGAGGAGAATCAGAATGGTAAAGTGTTGCGCTCCGAGGTACAAAATTGAAAACGGTCAAGTAGATGAATCAGAATATTGCGGCAAGTGAGACAAATCAGCGGTATATCGTCCAAGGTTAAAGTATGCTAGCATGCTGCAGTGTGGGCTGTAGCCTACAGTAGGTATGTGACGCAGAAGTATCAAAGCATGCCTACATTTGTGTCAAGCAGCCGTGCTGGAAACAGGACTTATTGTTTCATCTTGAAGACATTTAGCCACTTGTCCAAGTAGCTTCTTTATTTCTGAGTCAGCTTTTTTTATTTCTGCTTTTAAACTCTGAGAGTCATTTAGCCCTCGGGACGTGTCACATGGCTGTCATGTGAGAGTTACTGTCATGTAATGTCAGTATGTGTTCATTATTATTATTGTTGTTGTTGCAGAACAGCCATTTATGAGATTCAAATGTCACCAGTGACACCGTGACTCCTATGTGATACCTGTGCCATGTCCATCCAGTCAGCAAAAATCAGGAATTAGATTTGTAGGTGACATTGCCAGCTGACATACAGTAATTCCAGATGAAATATGTTGGGCCTATTAGAAATTTCCCAGTCATTAGCAATATCATTCTAGCTGACAAGCCAAACAACATGCATTGCTGCCAGTCCTAGCAAAGGCTATGAGTAACGTTAGCTAGCTAGCTTACTGACAGTAATGCAAAGTTTACACAATATTAACCAATGCTCAGAACAATCAAAATATGTTTTATTTAACAAATGTTTAGGAAAAAATAAATAAATAAAAAACATAGTTGGACTTATGATTTGATCATTAGAGGAACCAAGCAAGTGGAAGCCATGTTTTCAAAATTTTTCACCTGAGTCAATCCTTTTTCCCTCTGCATTGCATCGTGGAACAATAATGTCCATCGTGGTCACAATCAAAAACAGAGAGACGATAGTGTACATAAGGACAGTAGTACAGGATTTTTACCAAATGTACAACTGTATATATATAAAAAAAAATTAAACTTATTTGTTTAAACCACTCGGAACATGACTCTCATGCAACATGTGAGTGAGCACATTTGATGGTTTTTCTACAGAAGCTATTTAGACGAGCGGTGAAACGGAAAGCCAGTTTCCTCAAATTACAATTGCAATACAAGAAATAAAGTTTCAGCACTAACTCACTTGATAAAATGAACATAAAGGTCGAGGTCACAAGCCACAGTCACCATTTCAAATTTCAACATCATAATGGAACTCATTTGTTCAGAGTAGAGAATGAATTCATTATGCAACCTGTCTAAAATTTAAAGCTCCTCTCAGTCACTTGTTCTAATTTAGTTACATTAAATTGTCAAACACTTCGTGGCAAATAGCTCATAAATTCTGGATGAGCTTTTGAATATTGTTATCTTCTCCACAGCATATCCACTTTACTTCATAAAAATATCCCAGCACTCTTCTTGAAATATGACTGTTCTTTTAAAATGAGCCTCTCCACCAAGTCAAAAGATGCACAAAAAAATGGCTCACGGACACATTTGATAGCCGCCCTCAGAGATCAAGAGTCTCTCCGTGTTATTAATGGCTATTGTCAACCCCCGCACTCACACAGTTGTGCATTGCATTAATATGAAGAGACACTTGGTCATTCTGGGTAATGTGGGTCTCGTTTTCTACTTTGCTGCTCACTCTCATGGCGACCAACATGTGCAGCATCTGGAGGACTGAGGCAGAACAGCAAGCTATTGATTTGTGAATTAATTTGACACGTTACATAGCACACGCCGAACCCTGAGCAGCATTCTATCTGACCTGCTGCCCCTCGTCTGTGTGAGCATTCCAGGGTCTGATGTTTAGGGTTTTTAAGCATCATCAACCTTTTCATCATCATCATTATACTCACCACTATTATTACAACACCCCAGAACCACCACGGTAAGATGAAGACAGACACTGACTGTACCTGTACCTGTGCTGTCGTCATAGACCACGGTGACCGTTCTCCACTTGAAGAAATGCACCAGATCCAGGATGGCTCTACTGAGGGAGGAGAAGTCGGGGAACAGGCTGACGTAGTACGAGTCCCTGTTATCTGACACCTGATGCTTCCATTTGGTCTGGATGTGAGGCACCCCCAGAGCGTTGCAGATGGACTGGACCGCATTAGCCGACGAGCTGTGCGAGGGGCCAAAAATGGCCGCCACCCCGAGGGAGAGCTGGTCACATGCTGTTGAGGCAGTGTGAGGCAGTTAGTTAGCGTGACATTTGTAAAAGACTCTGCACTTTCACAATTCAGTGTCCACTCACCTGTATAAGAGTATATGGGCAAGGCATGATGATTTTTACTGAAACACTCATCAGAATGGATATGATTGGTAGTCTATGACATAAACGATGTGACACATTTGACATTTAAAGGGGCTTGTACTATGCTTTATGTAATTTCCCCTCAGGTTTATGGTGTAATATAGTAGGGGATGATACTATTGGGATGAAGTGAACCATGCGGCGATCTGCTTTTCACGACACTTAACGGCATATAGCCAAGAAGAAAATAGCTGAAACCACAGAGGGGTGTTTCTCTGACGTTCATAGCAAATGTTTGAATAAATAGTTCAAACTGTTAACAGCGCTTAATACCCTGAACTCAGGGTTCCCACGCGACTTGGAGAACCTGGAAAATAGCTAACCAATTATCCCGTCATATAAAACACATGGAAAATGAGAGAAAAACTGAAAGCTCCTGGAAAAAATTGGGTTGTCCTGGAAATGTACTTCAACATTCTTCTTTTTTCCTTTAGTATAGAATTAACGACTAGACGATCTATTGGGGCTCTCCAAAACGAATAATTCTCACTTGCTTCTCACTTGAGACACACACACACACACACACATTCACACAAAAGCCCACATCGAGCTGCCAGTTCTCCAGTCGTCATGCGCTCCATTTGGTCTTGTTGTCACATTGTTGACGTTAAGCTTACTAACTAACTAACTAACTAAAAGTGGCATGTAGCCTACAGGTTGCAAAGCTTCCACAACTGTTTTTGATTGACAAAGAAAATGGCAAATGTTAGCTTCTTCGCATTTAAGGCTAATTATCCAGGAACGGCAAAGAATTGCAGCTAGCCTTTAGCTATTGTATGTAGACGATGCTACAGATCAAGTCTGTGAGTTTTCCCCATCCCTACTTGCTAGCTTGTTTTGCCTGTAAAGGTTTAATGTTTGTGATTCAAATCTGGCTCAGAGCAATATTCTCAAATGTGTGTTGGGTGTTGTTGAGAGTGTTGGATTATAATGAATAGGAGCCCACCTGTATAGTCAGAGTCAAACACCAGCTTAATGCTGGCTAACAGCTCTGTTATACTTTGCTAGCACTGTCACTTCAAACATGATACAGCATTAATAATGTTAAATGGGGCTAAAGTTTGGTGAGATAAACTGATACGAAGATTCAGTGGCAGTTAATATGAATGTGGTAAAAATATAATGACAGACTTTCGACACGGTGTTCCTGTCAACAGTAAAAGTGGTAATCAGAAAGTGCTTTTGTTATTAATGTATGACACTGGATAGCAGAGGAATTCCAGGCACTCATTGCTCCTCAGTTGGAGGTCCAAATTTTATGAGATTTGGATGCCTCAATGAGCACCGGGAGATTAATTTCTCTGTTTTTGAGCCAGCGCACAGCATACATATAATCCATCAAACAGTTCATACTTCAGCAGCCTGTTGTTGCTGCGCTGCACAGTGAAAGATCCTCATTTAGAAGAGAATTCACCACGTATGCTCCACAAATGATCATAAAAGTGAAAGTAAAAGTAATGATTCTTTGAAGCTTTATATGTGTCACTCTGGTTGCTTTTGTCATCTTCCGCTAAGTTTCTACAACTGCCATATGGCCGATGGGAAACCTAAAACAGCCTGTTTTCACTCAGTGTGCAAAGGGGAGCAGTGTAGAAATGGACCAGTTTGTTTTTGCACATACACACATTGTAAATGTTTCAGAATAGAGCCCCAAATGAAGATAAGAATACGGAAATCTGGACAATATAGCCCCTTTACCATAGTCTGGTAGCTTAGTAGCTTTTATAAAATATTTTTTAAGACAGTGTTGAAGTAACTTTGTTCCGAAAAATAATCTGCGAGGTTGACATAGAGTTGAATTAATGAATTTTTAGATGAGATTGCAGATTACATCCCAAAGATGACAGGACAAAACCCGCATTCACTATATAACATTGTTAAGGCCGACATATTATGTCATTAGCAATGCATTGGAGTCATATTTATGTCCACCTGATGGATGTAATTGTCTGAGAAAAATGACTGAGACTGTTTCTTGCTATGCTCAGGTTTCTGTGCCAGCCACTCATTAACTTTGTCTGTCTGCTGTTGTGCACTGCAACTTATTACGGCTTTTCTATGGAAGCAGCTGCCTGCTGTTGTCGGAAACTGGGTTAACGAGGGCAACTAAGACCGAGTTAAATGTGCATCCGTAAAACAAAACAATCAGCCACAAACGCTCTGCAGAGTCTGGTGATAATTCTCTGCGTTCATATGAGCAACACTTTGACACGGGAGTGCTGCTTATGCTGCTTTATTGTGTTGCGTGCGATTACTACGAGACCTCTGTTTTAGTCCTACTTAACTTGCCTGTATTTTACTTTTATCCTACTTTTACACACACACACACTTTAAGTAAACATACTGACTATAGGATGAGTGTGCACCTTCCTTTTTAAATAGACAAATATACTGTAAAATAACTCCTATGTGGCCCAATGACGGAAACCATTGCTACAATTTTGGGTGCTGGGAATTTTGGATTATTTATAATCTATCAATGATAACACACAGTACTTTAGACTAAGGCTGAATTTATTGTTCAGACAGGGCGTCCTGGAAATTTCGATCATACAAACTGTATATGGATTCTTTGGACACTCTCCTCTAGTTCAGTGATGGAGTGGCAGACATGTCACATTTAACTCAAAGGCTAATTGACTTGAATTGAGTGTTTAAATGGCCGAATCTGAAACATATGTTTGTCAACTCAAAGATGAGACTTACATTATACTATTCTGCTTGTTGTATGTATTGCTGACTGTACAAGTACCTAGACCAGAAATAAGCTGAGGGTGTTGTCTTGCCTCCTCTGAGTAGGCCATTTGTAGTCTGGGCGAATAGGCCGGAGCCGCCATACAGTCATAACCTACTTTAAAGGATATTTAATAAACATGTCTCTTACAAAACTAACATTTTTTTAATTTATTTATGTATTCAGTTCTCTAACCCTCTGGAGTCTCAAGTATTTTTGAATTTTTTTTTCAAGAAAACAGCACATTTAAACACCGTGAAAAGGTAGCACTCGACTACCTTTAACAGCAGCCGTATTCCTCCCCACTCACCTTTCCTGGAGGCCTCGAAGCTGTCGAAGATGTTTATTCTCTGGATGTCATAGGTCAGAGTGGTGTTGGGGAGCAGGGTGCGGTTCCTGTTGATCGTGTTCAAGGCAAATTTGAAGGCCAGTTCCTCCGCTCCAGAGGGGCCGCTCTCAATGGATTCGAATATACCTCCTGAGGGCCGAGAAAAGCAAATGGAGAGACCTTTAATTAGCCACTTCCTTCTCCTTTAATTGAAATAGATTCTTTAACTCACTGACATTCAAACGTTTAAGGAGAAGGATAAATGATCAATACGATACAGACAATCACAATCAAATCAGCGAGATCAACCTAAACACTGCAGGATTTGGACTCTCCGCACACCGCCAACGCTATTGTGTTCTCTGCTTTATATCGCTCAGTCACATGCTGACATGAAATAGATTTACAGTGCGGCTCCGGCTGATTTGCATTCTGTGGCAGTGGCTGGTGTAATTAAAGGCAATTAGTTGGGCAGGGAGGTGAGTTCAGGGGTGGCTGCCCTTCTTTAACTCCCTCGCTCAGGCTTGACAGAAAGGTTCACTCCTCTATTTGTCCCATTGATTTCTGTGATTCTCAAAAGAGATGAGGGCAAAGAAAAACAAGGTTGGAGTGCGCAGAGAGGAGAGAGGAATCAAAAAGAGTCAAAGGAGAGCGCAGCAGCAGAGAAATATTCTGAAGAGGACAAGTAAGAACAAGTGGGCGTATTTGCTCATTTGTGCATGAGCAGACAAGACTATATTGAAGACGCATTACTGAAAGAAACACAAGAAAATTATTAGTCACAATTATTAGTCACGCTCGTCAAGCACAAATTCTCTCAGGTTCAAATTATACCATTATTACTGCTTCTATTGCACATTTCCTGTTTGGCTTTAATGGAGTGCATCCGCCAGTACCACACTGTGCTTAAACTGTCGGTTAAATGAGAATCACATCGTATAACAGTCGTTAAATGAGTGAAGCTTCACCACAAATACAATCTACCGCAAAAGTAACAAACACTGTCGGATTGTTTATTGTTTAGTGCTGAACACAAATGATGAAAGCTCCATCAGAGTTGCTCGGATTTCTTAACCAAATAAAACCCTGCCTTAATTTTTCTTGTTGTAAATATTATGAAACTGAGAACAGTAAACAATACTAAAATAAGAGTTAATTTGCAAAAACAGAAAACTTTTTTTAAAATTTTTTTTAAACACGTCTGAGACACCCAAGACTAGCGGGCCTGTCTGTGCATATTTTCAGGTGGCAAATAAAAGCCACAGATACAGGTGCACCTACAGTATAAATGGAAACCCTGTATATTTAGCTCTAAATGGGGTCAGTGAGAATGATGACACTCTATATTTACGCATTAATTATTTGGCTGAGGTTAAACCAGGTTGTAGCTGTTGCAAATTCGCTGGAGTGTGAGAACATGTCCGGGCAAATATTTTAGACCCAAACTTTCCGAGCAAATAAAAAAGAAGAAATGCAAAACCACGTTCCAAAAGCTGGTACACCTTTGAGAATGGAAGAAATCCTCTGGAAGCTTTACAGAAATCAAACTTAAAAGAGGAAAAGATGAGGTAGAAAAAAAGATGAAAGAGGGCTGAGAGCAGCTCTGAGAAACACTTGGATACAAGAGCCAAGTTCAGGAGTCCAACCACGGCTCGGGTCCTCTCAAAGGAGCAAGTCTGTTTGACAAAATCCAAACTGAAGAAGTTTAAAGCCTGTTTAGTGATTCAATTACAGGGAGCGAGGGGAAGTGGAAAAGGCAGAAAAAAAGACATAAAGAGTGATGTGTTTTTAAAAGAGTAGAGAAAGAGACAGGAAGTTTTATAGTGATGGAAACAGCAGCTCTAAATAGCATATACCATACAGATAGTTGACAGGAGGGTAAAAATGTCATCAGCTCAGGGAGCTCAGCTTTGTCACTCTCATGGCAAAATAGTATAAAACAATAAAAAGGGGTTTTTTTCTGCCGTGTAGTAGAGAATGGTTGAGGGGTGAAGAGAGGATGTCAGCCAGCCTGTACAGTATCGTGTCCATCCACATCATTTACACCTTTTCAGAATGCTCACACTCAAACGTAGGATGGAAAGCCAGAGGGGAGGGGCTTTTAATGGCACGTCTTGGCATCCTCTCTATCTTTGTAATCATGATGCAATGAATCATATAAATGGGGAAAACAATGTACAATTTCACATAGCCCCTGGAAGATAATCATGATGTTGCTGTGTGAAGTGGCCATGGCTGCTGATTGGTTGGACTGATGGGAAAGTTACATTTCGTCAGGTGAGGCCACCTCCAAATTTCAGTTGGAGAGGGGAGCTCAGAGGATATGTGAGAGATGTTTCATTTCAACCATATTGAAGCTATATATGCACAAAAGAGATATGACGTGGGGTGTGAGACGTCTCTTACAGCAACTCAACATTTGACGTACTACATTTGTACTGTCAGCGGGTGGATTGAAGTTTCTAAAAAATATGAACAAACATCTTTGTATTAATGGGAGAAATGACTCATTTGTTAAGCAACACATTTTGTTGCAAATGTTTCAAAATAGACAGACAAATCAGTATAATATGTTTTATAGTATACTATTACGGACACTGTAATCCATGTGTATATGTACTTTGAAATTTCAGTCATGAAGATGATAGTTTGTTTTTTTCATACTTTACGCACACATAACTGGGATTCAAACTGGGACAAATTGAAGGATGTTTACTATGACTAACAGGCCAAGATTATGTGGCTGTAAATCGATTTAATCAGGGATGTCAAACGTCTTGTGTCAACGTGAGCGGTTTATCATTCAATGCAATAAGGAAGACAACCAAGAAATGAAAAACTTACATAAATGTATGAAGCTCTAAGTCTCTTAAATCCACATTCAGAAGAGAAATATCAGGACAATGGGAAGACAAGAACTATAAATCCCCAGCAAGACCAGACAGGCTCAAAGCTGCCAAACTGACAGGGATCAAAATAACTGGCTGTTTAGCAAGAAAACAGGTGTGGAGCTGGCAACACAGGTTCAGCGGCTGATTGGCTGAAAGGAGGCATGTGACTGGCAAGAGAGGGAAAACTAGAACAAAGGAAAGACACGCCCACGTGCAGAGAGGGGAACAGGAAGGAGGAAAAATGTGACGATGTGAGTGATTATTTTGTCCATGTATAAGACATTATCACATTTTGTCTTAAACACAGAAGGACAGCTACCCTGAGCGTTGAGTACATGTAAACATACTGACTTTCCATTGAAGGAGCGTAATGATGTTTTCATGTGGCCTTTCATTCCACAGAAATGGCACATTAATCTTGAAAATAAGACACCTGAGAACCGCCATTAAAGATGATAGAAATCATATCGGTCTGACATCGTGGATGATTTTTTTAAGCGTCGCCCTCTCGGAGCAGGCTGAGCTCTGCTGGCCAGCTCAGTGAGTCTGAAAATGACCCCAACGGATTGGACTTGGGCTATTCAATGTTTCTAAAAGACACATTGTTCCTTTGACCGTCATTTTTAGAATACAGAGAGACTACAGGAGTGTTAAAATGAATGCATGAATGATGATGAGGAGGGATTTTTGAATCCTCAATACTGATAAATCAGAGGTAAAAATCTCTTTGAAAAGCAGACGTTCAAAATTTTGGAAATGGATTCTTCAAATATTCATGTTTTAATGTTTTTTTTATCATCTGCAGTCTTTCGTCTCACCCTCCCATCACTTCGTGGTTTAGGGTCCGAGGGATTGCAGGTGCATGAATTACAGCGGAGATAATCAGTGTGTTTGTGAATTATAGGGCCTCCATCATTGGGACTGGTGTGAATTATGGAGCAAATGAAAGCTGTGAGTGACTTACGAGCTGGATAATCACTAAGACAAGAAAACAGGCCTGGTGATCTGAATGAGAGAGGGAGGGAGAGAGAGAGAGAGAGGGAGAGAGAGAGGAAAGTGGAAATGTAAATGAAGCGTGGTAATTCCCCTGATTACCTTCAATGTTTTTCACAGTTAATGAATTGGAATTCTTGATTGAATATTTAACAGTAACTTGGTTATTAGCTTAATGTCCAACAAAAATGAAGGAAATTAAATTCACGCAACAGTTGGTAAATTTTTCCACATCATGTTGAAATAAAATTTGGACTGTCGGTGTCTTTTATGCTCTCCCAGTCCCAATCTATACACTTTGTGTACATCACAAATAATACCAATGCATCGCTTGTCCTTGAATTTGAAGTCCAGGTAAGCACCATGTGAATCATTAACAAAAAACTCACAGAGCAAAAATTAAATGTCACTATTCTGGAACTCTTTCCATTTGTTCTATTCCGGTTCTAATTATTCTTCTGTTGCCAGAGTCTATTCCTATCAGTGCTGTACCAGCAGGGAACTTCAAGAACTTCAGGGTTAATTACCAGACTATAAATGAGAATACCATTAGCTCTATCCAGTCAAGGCTGCTCAGTACTAGAAAGAGAGATGGGAGTCTGATATGTTGTCATGGAGATTCATGTCCTATGGTAGAAAGGCATCGCCTGTTTTGGAATGGGAGCAGCTGATTGGTGGAGAGGGGGCGCTTTAGTAGTATGTATGGTCTGTCTCTATGACTAATGAGCAGCAGTGCTCCTGCAGAATAGCAGTGGGTTGTCAGGTGGGTACCATGGCAACAGCTGAGTAGCCCTGTCGCGAGGACAAGTAGCCCAGGTAAGCACGTTTAGTGGCTCGGTTAGTGTTTAAGGCCTCCACCCTCCTCACCCTGACCTGCTGCTCTCTTTCTGTGTCCGTCCATCTTTGAACCGCTGAGGGTTAGCGCTCTGAACAAACAAGCTGGAGAAATGGCTTGCAGTGATGGAAATGCTCCATAAATATCCCAGATATTCCCAATGGGAGCGCTCCCTGACATGTTTGGCGGTGAATGGTACATGATGCATTAAGGCTTTTGGAGAGTCGCTGCCCCTGGCCATTAATCTGAAGCTCCCTTTGCAGTGGACTGACCTTCCTACACTGAACAAGGACCGCTCAACTTGAAGAGGCCCAGAAATGTGAGCCGTCCACGGCACACGGCAAAGGTGATATCACACAAACGTTAAAAAAACATTCACAATAGAAGAGAATAGAATAGAATACTACAAAAAACTTAAACCCATGCTGCTTTCTCTGGAGGACAATAGTTGAACACAAAATCTTCGAAGGTGGATGTGCACTCATACACACACAAACACTACACTGCGATGAAAACCACGGACGCAAAATTACATGTTTTACAGGACAAATGTTCCAGCAGTCAGGTAACCAAAATATAGTTTAATAAAAAGAAAATGTAATGGAAACAGCTCCTGCCACTGTAAAGCCTCTTGACACTTGACTGGAGTGTCACCTGCCACTGCTGGATGCTACGCCTCGGGCTGACTCACACACACTCAATGCGTGTAAACATGTGTTTACAACACGGACACATTCAAACACACCAACTCACACACACATACCAACACACAGACACACACACACATGCCTGTCAGGTGAAACAACATGAGTCCAGGAAAAGTGTGACTGGAGTGAGAATTTGAAGGCCAAGTCTTAGTTTAGCTACAGCCATGTTAATAATTAGCTCCACCACCACCAAAAGATCAATCTCCTGTTATAAGCATGTGCCCGCACACACACAGTCCTGATTTAGAAATGTATGCCACCAATCTTGTCCCTGACCCAGCTCCAAGTGGGAAGCCAGTGATCATATAACATGTATTTATTCTGAGTGCTGGCAACAGATGTGCTAATTTGCCTCTCTCTATTCATAATAATGTGCCAGCACCCTCCTCAGAATATGTGCTAATTTGCAAGGGCTCATTGTGGATGTGCTAAACTACCGGCTGACATTTTCTGTGCTAATTTGTCAAGCAGGGACCCCTTTTGGTACTAATTGTGCCAAACTGTGAGTACACTTCCACAGGCTTTGAATTGCTGAAGTCCCAAATGACTTCTGTCTGCTCGCAGTTCACCTACCTCTCCGCCGCTTGCAAATCCAGAAACCGACTGAAAAGAAATACCAACCACCGTGAAAATGAGATGCACCGAAGATGCGTGCACACGTACACCTACACAAAGATGAGCATATGCACACACACACCGATTTCTTCCCAGAAATCTGGGCCTGCACTTGAGGTGGAGGAAAGATAGTAACCTAGCTAGAGCCAAGTACTCAGGCACACACACACAAACACACACACACACACACACACACACACACACATACACGTGTAGATGATACAGAAATAATGGCCTGTTCGGATGAAAAAAACTACTTAGAGAAACATAAGGGCACAGTTAGAGTCTGCTCTCATCTTTGTGAGAGGTAGGAAGGAGTGTTTCATATTTCGTTTGAATTCTGCCATCACAGCTGTGGCATAAATATTCGGAAACACTGTAGGAATACAGAACACAGGAAGTCTGTTCCTGAGATGAAAACTACATAAACATAGAAACACAGTGAGAAGCAAGCACATGCTTGATAATGTTAGCATAGTACACACAAAAAGAGATAAAGAGAGTGGGGGGGGGTCATTATATATATATAGATACACAGTATATTTATAAATATAAAATA
>OMNV01002176.1:24675-38756 GCA_900303265.1 Brotula barbata
TATTCACAAGAGTTTTTGTTTGAAGTTTCTTAAAATTTGTTTTCCACAAAATTAAGAGTCCAGGGAAGGGACATTTTATTTTTATTTTTATTTTTATTTTTATTTTTATTTTTATTTTTATTTTTATTTTTATTTTTATTTTTATTTTTATTTTTATTTCAGCCTCTCCAAAAGCAATACAAGAATCTCAGACATATTTATCCCATGATAGACTATCAATTTAGAGCAGCTCCATTAAAACTACTACTAATTGTGATACAAGCTTTCTCCAAGCTTCCATCAACTAGTTTTCCCAATATTTATCATTTCAAACAAAATTTCAAGTTTGTAACCATATAACACTATCAGATCATTAAAAGCTCTAAGAATGTCTGAATTGTTGCAGTGTTAGTTTTATTCAGTTATTTAAAAAAAATCCATTCCTATTTTTCCTCATTTTCCTGAAATCCTAGAAAATGTCATCTTTTCCATCATAGCCCTGCCCTTCACACAGAAATCCACCAATGAACATTAAAGAGCCTCCTCCTGAATTAATTCTTGACCTTTGGCTCTGATGGGAGATAACATCTGCCCTTCTCTAAGAAGAAAAGTCTAATTTTACAGTCATTTTGCTCAAAATGACAATGGGTACGGTGTCATACGGGATTAAATTTGATGAGCACAGAGAAAACTGAGAATTAGAATTAGAGCGAAGGGAGCAAAGGGAATCCTAGTCTCATTTACCTAATTTTAATATAAAATGAATTACTTTGTTTTAAGGTCAGCTGCACAGTAATGTATAACGTGGGTGGATGATAACAGGAATATGGATAATAAATGCATGTTGGAGAAACGGTGAACTTGTTCCATTCTCTGATTTTCACTTTTGTTGTACACACGTACAGTTAGACTTTTATCATCACAACCTTGAAATCAGATTTTTCGAATTTAATTTGTTAATGTATAAAAAGGTGATGAATGTGACCCCTATCCAAGCATACTGTATATTTTAATCTGCCTGATTCAGATCAAATTGATTAGAAGTGGAAACTACTATATCCTGTACGTATCATAAATGTTTTTATGCAGCTGCATCAACATCATAGGTACACACTAGAGGCACTAGTGTTGGTGATATTTTTAGCGTTGTTTTTTTTGCATACCATAAATATGAATGGTTTTTTTTATAAAGATAGAAATAATGTTAATGAATATCTTACTTTGAAAAGCTAAAATAAGGCAAAAAACACATTTAAATTTGCTTTCTTAGGCCTCTTTCAGGGCACATCAAGTCCCCTTACAATACATTAAAAGACCTGAGTCACGATAATAAGAACTAATTTAAATGTAACATTGAATACGTCAGACAATATTGACATTTTTTAAATTTCTATTATTTCTTCCCACCTCCACTTCTGCTCCTCTATTTTGAAATGGGATTTTCAAGTTCACATAAATTGGTGTCTGCATGGGGCACTTAGTGGAACACAAAAAAATACTGAATATGACGTATATATTTTCATGACAAAACCAATGAAAACTTGAGACATCTTATTGATATGATGACCGAGTCAAGACTTCCTTAGATGCAAAACAACAAACAATTAACGGATTTTGGATCTAACTGATTTTCTTTTCACAATGTTATTTTTTTGTTACTAATGAATTAAAACTCTGTCTTTTGAAATGAAATAAAATGAAATGTGCGGTTGTTATTTTAGTGTATGAGAAAAGCTGTGGACAAAACATAGACAACCTTGTCATCTTTTGTGCAAAATACTGTATATCATCCACTTTGTTACACACACATTATATCTGCACCTCCAGACAGAGAGGGTCCACACAAAAGATTTTTTTACTATTTTATGGATGGAACTCCACAGGCTTTAAAGGCTTAAAGTAATAAACTGCCTCCTGGGATCTGATCACAATGCAGGCAGAATCCAGATAAAGAGAGCCCTTTAACATTTGTGTAAATAAAGTCCTCACACCCCGCCGAAATTCTGTTTTAGTGATGAACGTGTGTATGTTCACACTTTTTAAAGATTTCTTTAGCATCTCTGCTTCATTAAAATGGGCACAGTAGACAGATGGACAGGATGGACAGGGCAGAGAGAGGGGACGACATAAAGCAAAGGGCACAGGTAGGAATCAAATCTGCACCGCTGCGGCATGTGGCGCGTGCTCTGACCTCAGTCTAACCTTTTAAAAATTCATATGCAATAACTCTGAATATACATACAGTGTATACCAAAATGCTGTTAGCTTTGAGATATACAGCTGACGTAGACCTACAGGCAAACAGGCAAACACGCATGAGAACATGCAGTTCCTGGTTGAGGTAAAAATGTGAGTATGAGAGCCCTGCACTGTGTATCAAACATGTGTTTGTAAGGCATTCCTCCATCACACTGCTCAGTGAGGGCACCGACAGACCGACAGGTGGAAAATCCCAGCTCATACTGTACATTTTGCAATTTGTTTTAAGGCTACAAGACTAGGTTAGACAAATTCTCATCTATATTTATTCCAATGAGCAAATTGCTGGAGGGTTGGTGTATACATGGACACTGGAGACACCCAATCCATCTCGCCTCATGCTTCACAGCTGCAGCACCATACGCATGTAGATATAAAACTGAAAATAATGATGGTTTTATCACACTTGGGAAAATGATTGTAAACCAGAGACACGCACACACTTGCATAATCTTGTTATTTTTAAGGGTGGACTCACGCCTCTCCTACGCTGCGGTGGGTAATTAGCATCTCTCACACGTGCTTAGGCTTGATTAAAACTCAGTTTACAGTGACTAGTGCTGTGAGGTCGCCATCTGTCACCTGCCAAGGCCACCAGGAGACGTACTCGAGTCGGGGGGAGTGAGAGCGGCAGTGCGTGTGTGTGTGTCTGCCACAGAGGAGCAGAGAGCAGAGAAAATATGGGGAAAAGAAAGAGAGAAATGATGAAGATCAGAGGAGCATCCAGCATGAGAAAACGTTCTGTTCAATAACTGCTTGTTCTCACCCCCTGTGGCCCCCACACCACAACCAAATGACACATTTTATATGTTGCCAGAAAAAGCTCAAGATTGCACTTTCTTGGTTTTTTTTTTTTTATTATTGACTTGAATGTTAAAACTTTGTCACTGCATTTTGGAAAAAATGCTCATGTTAATTTTGGAATGAAATGGGAATTATAAGTTTTATGGACCGAAAGCTCATAAAACCTGTGGCAAAGTCATTGTCTTACTCTCTAGATGTATCAATCAAACAGTGCCATTGCAATATTTGCAAAATGCATTCCCTCAGTGTGACAGCAGCAATATAAACTACATCATCAAGCACACGACAGATTTTTGATACGGTAAGGAGAAACTTTAGTGCTCTTTTCAGCTTTATTGTATAATTTGAACTGGCATTTCGGTTGCAATAAGCATTAAGCAAACAAACATGGTTGTCATGTGAATTTTGTATTTTCTGATGTTTCTTCTCAACAGCACTTAGACACACCAAACACATTGTCTAAATGGATCTAATCTCCACTATAACAATGGTGGTGATGATGATGATGATAATAATCATGATTAGAAGAAGAATGATGATGGAAGAGCACACACTTGAGAAAAAACAACAACATATATATATATATATATATATATATATATACAACAAACCCAGTTGAATAGACATCATATTTTCCTCTCACTATGAGAGTTAAATAAGCTCTGATAATTTTATAAAACTAGATTCAAGATAATTTTGGCCTGACTGAGGTTGCTGACAGTGTTATTTTTTCTATAAATTATTACACTTCTGGCAATATATGGACTCTTATGGAACTTGGTGTTATTACTTCAACAGCGATAAGCTAAATGTATCCTCTGGTTTCCCGAATAGGACAGTGTTGTGCTACAGTGACTGTAAAATGATTTTACTTTGAATATCATTTTTTACTCTATGCATTTACATCTCTGCACCATTGTTTCAGCTACTTGAAGAAAAAAAAAAATACAGACATTTCAAGGTAAAATGACATAATAAAAACTATTCGAGGTAACAATGAACATATTTATATCGTAGCATATAACATATTTATATGTTCATTCAATGGCCTACAGACTTAATGAGTAATGCCAAATATCCCCAAAATGCTACAACTAAGTTTCTTTCCCTCCATTATTTGTTGCTGTGCCACCATTTCATTAATGTGCTACCTGTCAATGTATATATTTTTGTATATATTCTAAATCTGGATACTGTTGATTGTCTATGGATACATGCCTAGGAATGGGCAAAAATACTATATTTAAATTTGCCTCTGCCATCTAGATAAAGCAGCAGGTTTTAAACTTTAAACAGATGTACTGTATTTGTGCAAGTGTCTGCTGCTAAATTTCAAAGTGCTGTTTCCCACATCACAAATACGTCACGGTGGTAAAAGACAATGAATCATTTTAGGAAGGTCAATGAAATCTGAGAATGAAAGGATGTTCTTTGATTTGAAATGGCAGACCAAGGACTACAACAGGAAATGGAGGTTTAACGCGCGTGTCAAATGAGAACGCACGTCTTTGTATGCAAGGACAGAGAACAGAGCGGAGAGGGGAAGCAAAGAAGAGCAGAAAGACCAGGAAACAAGCTGAGCAGGGAGCGAGGAAGGACGATAAATGGTTAATGACGATAAATAAAGACAAATGGAGGAGGAGAGAGAGTAGAAGGGGTTTTTGGGATTTTCGCAGTATTGATTTGATATTGAAAGAGTCGGTCTGTCTCCTTGCAGCCCATCAGACGTGGTAAGAAAACAACAGGTCATGGTGGTGTCTACACTCAGACTAAGTTGTCAGAAATGTTTGATGGTGTGGCTTGAAAAAAGAAAAGCCAAGAAAATGAAGGAGAAATGGATAATAAAAGAGGTCACTGGAGGCAGATAAAAGACACTCAATTAAACAAGTGAATGGATGGGCCATTAGACCTGAACGGACACGTGCATCCTCCGCTCTCTCCTCCTGCTACCGGGCACGGAAATGTCAGACTTCGCTTTGAGTTCATCAGGGACTCCTGTACACAAGCTACTTGATAATCAGAGCTTCAAGTTCAAGTCAATATGGTACACTTTGCTCCAGCAATGTGCCAATTTCCACCGACACACGCAGGCTTTCAGCAGGAGAGAGAGAGAGAGAAATCGAAAAGACCTGCACAATGACCTCAGGATGGAAAATAACCACAAGCTTACCACTGCAAAATATTTACTGTATAATGAAGTTCAACAAATGTGCGCACAAGGTTTTCCATAAATAAGCGGTACGAAACACGTGAAAAGACAATGGAGGAGAAATCTGTGGAAAAATCTGGAGCCCCGTTCTGATCGTTCTGCAGTCGAGATGTCTTTTCAGCATTTCTCACATTCATTCACACCCTGCTGGGTAGGAAATTCAGTGTCTTTTGTCATTCTCAGAAGGCAGTGGCAGAGCGTGGGTATGTCTAATGGTAGCTGGTGAAGGGAAACAGAGACTATCGACTTCATTATGTCACTTAACTGGGACAAATTATACCAATTTCAAGGCTTTTATTTTCATTTTAGGGTCTATTCTGGAGCACTGTCACGATTTTAATCTAAAAGGTTGTTGTGCACACTGAGTGAAAACGGGCTATTGTAGGTTATGTCCTCGTATGAGTCAAAGTGCCCATTGGATCATGTGATCCTGTCCAAAAGCCTTTCTTCAACTGTAGAGCCGCAGAGATTCTGTCTAAATTCGTCATGCTCGTCATGACCGCTTCTTCTCTCTTCAAATGACTGCAGTCCGACACCATGAATACCTTCAAGCATCGACGGTGAAATATGAGTCATTGCATTGAAGATGCAGAATTCCAGGCTCTTCCCCCTCAAGTGTGGACATTCTGAGCAGGTACAGTATAAATTGGACGTAGCTGGACACAACATTGTACAATCTAGGTGTCCCTCCGCCAATCAGATTAGCAACCTACACGTCTAAACAAATGTGTAGGGAATACAGTAAATGGAAATTTGTTAAATGAATAAAAGGACTAAACAAGAAAAACATGCATTTAGTTTTCCAACATGAGTGACAGTAGGGCATTGCAGGATTCTTATCAGAATTACAGCTGTAAAACTATATAAATTATTGTTTTGAGTCATTTTTTTAAACAAAAAAATATGGTTGCTTGTAAGACATTTTGCACTTTTTTGCATCATTTAAGGATCTAATTTCCAAATCACCACAATGCTTTTGATCTGCTTCCACTCTCTCTTGAATGAAAATGTCCTTTTAAGGTACGGTCTCTTCAAAGACGCCCTCAGTAAAATCCGCTCTGTTCTGATTTTATGCGTTCGACTCTTTGCGACTCTTACCAGATGTCTCAGAGAGTAAGGTCAAACATGTTACATGTTGATGTAAACATGTTGTGGAAGTAATGAGCAGATGTGTTTCTATGAGCACCAGCCTCGTGTTTTGACTCTGTGATCCATATTTCCTTCAATGTTACACTACGGTAAGTCATAATATGTCACCTTTAAAGGCAGATTGTTCGAGACAAAGCCATTCTAGCCGTAATATTTGCTGTGTGAATAACAGGGCGTGGGTGGGTCACTTCAAACAAAAGCAGTAATTGTTTTATGTCTTCTGTGAGCAGCTATTAAAGGACAAAAACTATTAGGCCAAAAGATGTTGCCTTTCATTGATGTTGCTTCCCCAAACTGTCCCCTAACGAATCCTTTTCCACTAATGACACTGAGCAGAGGACTTTTGGGGTCTCTTGGCTGGCCCGTTTACATTAGCTTAAGCAAAGAGCAGTTTGTCTTTATATTTATCGTCTGTGCTCTCGTCAACAGCTTCAATAGGAAAATGTAGAAAGCCGCGTGAAGATTATCAAAAATTGTCTGAGCAGAGGAGGCTTTGGACAGAAAAATAAAAATCATCCGTGTCAAGGGGTGGGGGAGATTTTGCATAGCCCTGGTGCTTCGGAGACAAAAGAGTGTCATGCTGATTCAAAGAACACGGTTTAAGAAAACCTTCAATTCATCCTCCCACAGAGTCCATTCCCCGGTGTCCTTGGTTCACACAGAGAGACATTCAGACATCGCACTAGTTGGAATGTCAATAAGAGCTCGAATTCTCCTTTCTCTCTTTCAGCCAGTTGCCCCCCTCCTCTCCTCCTCCTCTTCTTCCTTTATTCAGTTGGATGGAGATGAAGGTGAATCACTGCTTCCTAACCAGATCGGTGCCTCACACCAGAGCTGACGCGGTCGGGGGGGCTCTCCGTAATCGACTGATTTGTGAGTGTCATGTAGCTTGGACGTCAATGTTTTCATTTAGAGTGTGTGTGTGCCTTTGAATATGTTTACTTGCTCTGTGGGTTTGGAATTGTGTTTACAGGGCACATTTGTACACAGTTCTCATGTGGCCGTATGGATGATACTGTATTAAAGCATCATTATGCACAGAAACAGATCCATCCAACAAAGGGCCATCAGTGATCCTCCTACACGTATTAATCAAGGAGAAAATTAATACTTACACTGGCTCCCAATTAGCACTATCATAAGCACCTTTAATGAACGGCACACAATCCCTGTTTGTTTCTCTCAGCTTAACAACAACTTCCAGTATTTAATTACTATGGTCAAGCTGGTGTGAAGGTAAACATTTCACATGTTGCTCTCTCAAGGCCTGGTGTAATGGGAGATGTTGGAAAGCATTTTCATTATCGCTTTGGTTTTAATCATTTGTCACTTTCAACACGCTGCATTGTTAACTAAATAAATAGATATGTATTAGATAATTAATAAATGAATGAGGCTGTGTGAAGGTTGGACATTTTACCATTTGTGTCAACTGTGAAGAAATAAAAAAAGGCAAAAAGTTTGTAAAATTGTCTGACAATGGATTTCTTTCTGTGATGTTTTTTAAGTGAAAATAAAGCTCAGAGTGTAGAGGGGAGGGTTAATGCCGCAAAATATATTTAGTATCACTGCAATGACTTACTGGAAGAACTCAAGGGATAAAAGAAATCCACCCATCCCCTGTGGGAGGAGACCACGCGACAGTCCCAGAATATCCTGGGATTACATATTCCATGTCGCCAGGGGAAGTCTTGAGATTCCATGTGAATTTCTAGTAAAAGGATGGAGGGTTGCAAGCGAGTAAACATCCTGTTTAAATGCAGCATTACTTCGCACACGCTCACTTCAGGAATTGGCTGGTTATGTGCCAAATAGCCAATTTCTATCCTTTAAAAAAAGAAAAGAAAATCATATTAGCAATATGAATAATGCGATTTCTATTGATTCCTGCCATCTTTTTTGTCTCCTGGAAGTGAGACGAATAAAATGTTAAATAAATCTACACATCATTTCCTGATTAATAAAAACACATGATATATATTTGTGATATGTTTTGCGTATTTTATTGTCATACGTTTAGTTTACTAATAATGTAGCACTGACATTTGTTGTGTCCAGGGCCTTTGTGTCTGTCTTCACGGTTACCATCACAAAACACTAATAAAAGAGCACAAGTGAGAGTGGGTTGAGAGTGGACCGCTCTGAGGCAAACCAATCTATCTTTACTCTATCTGCCGGCCTCAACACTCACAGTTATTCTTCATGTGTACAATACACACACACAAGCACACAGTCTCTCCGTGTCTCCCGCTCTCTCACACAGACACATACTCTCTATTTCTTAGACTTTTCAGGGACTTCAGCTTCACGTGTGTTCAAGGAACCCAAAAATTCTTCCAAGTGTGATTTCAGCTCTGACCTTCAGTCAACTTGGAGTCAGACATCAGATAGAAACCCCTTTTTCTCAAGGGACAGTTTCACAGAACAATTGCACATATAACCCCTAACCCAGCTGACATCCGGGGAAATCCCTGAGTGACACTGATAGAGTGATAGGCTGTGAATAATCAAAGCCAACACGCTTGACATGGCTGTGGAAGAACAGCACAGTCATACGTACTCAGCTTGATTTTAAAAGAGGCAGGTTATACTTTTACATCCCATGAGGTGTTATCAGCAAACATGTCCTGATATATAATCTAATTTATCACACCGACTAAATCTCAAATCTGGGCTAAATGATAAACACAAAGAGATAACTATCATGATTTCATACCTCACAAATATTTCCCATCAGCAATGGCAGCACGGGAATGAATCACCATCAAATGAGCTTTTCTAACAGAGCCATGACAGCAAGACGCTCAAAGACTCGGATTGTAAACATGTCTCAGAAATCCATCTATATATTTCCCTGCTTGAAGCCCATGTGTGGCGTTGCATGCTAATGTGAGACAGATCTCCTCTTTGTTCTTGAAACCCACGGTGGGTATTTTTAAACCATGGAAATCACTTGCAAGGGGAGATAATTTTGTATTTCTATAAGCTATGGCGAGTGCCGAGTGACACATGAATATTTTAAGCAGCTTTGTGCCTGTTTAAATGTGTTTGCTTTGAATGCACTGGCAGTGGGCCAGGGCAGAGGGTGTTATCCATAATTCCTCCAATCCCAAACTAAACTCGACCGTGCTGATAATTCAGCCTGGCGGAAAGCAAAAAGCAAATAAAGTCAATTAACTACAAACTCCCCTTGCATTTGTTCCCTCTACCCTTGCTTGTACTCAACAACCTTGTAATTTCACTGCCATAACAGGGCCAAGGGGATGAAAAGAGTTTTAAATATTAGAAAGGCAATAAAGGACCTTTATCCTGGTATGGCACCGTGCAAGTTGTTAGATAAACTAAGCTTTCACCAGAGGGACTACAAAATGACTCGATTTCCTTTCCAAAAATGAAAAACAATGTTCTGCTTTAGCCATAAATATTCCTAGGCACAACTGTAAAAATAACATATGCAGCAAATAAGCCCTTCCTGGATTGAGGCCTTGTCATGGGCTTGAAGGGTTTGCCAGTTTCAGTGGTCCCTGAATGCTATGTTGTCATGCTCCTAGTAGGGTCTCCCAAGGCAAAGAGGTCAGGGGTGAGAATCCAGATAAACATGATCCCAACATCGCTATGATTGGGTGAACATAGACACCATGTTTACCATGCCTAGAACGGGGTCACTGGAACACAGAACGGCCTGTCCACAGAGAAATGACTGGTGGCCGGACACACACGTGACCTGACCGGGCCCAGCTCCAAACGATTATGGAACCATCGTGTGGGCTCAGCACCCATGAAGTACAGGTGAGGGGTGGGGTGCAATGCCTGACGAGCAAAGGCCCCTTTTTGGGAGGGGCTTAAATGAGGTTTCTCCGTAGGGTGGGAGGTCTCAGTCTCTAGGCAGACCCAGGACACGCTCGAGAGATTATATCTCTGCTGGCCCGGGAACACCTGGGCACCCCTGGGAGAAAGGCTAGAGGACGTTATGGGGAGAAAGGGACGTCTGAGCTGCTCTGTTGGTCAGGATTGCCCTCAGCAGGATTATGTGTGTTAGAAAATGGATGGACAGATGAATAGAAATTAGCAAACAAATGAGCATCCAAGAGGCAACAGTGGTTTGAGCAGCAGCTGACAGCCGAAGATGAGGCAGATATGTTGATCGCTAAACCTTGCTGATCATCTGCTCTGTCAAAGTTGCTGATTTGTTTTCCACACGTCACTCTCCAAACTTTTTTGATTTTCTTAGCCCTATTTCATTAGAATAAAATAAAATCTAATCCCTCACCATACAGTCCTGTGCAGTGACGCTGATCTGCCTATGTTATTACACTCCAACAAGATGAAAAAGACAATTGACAGCTGAACCTTTCTACCGGCATTATTTCAGAAGATTACATCTCTCTCCCATCTCTCCTTACAGACATCTGGACCAGCATATGAACGTCCTCAGGGAGGCAAATATATTCACATTATGCTGTTGTTCAATGGATCTCAGTTTAACAATGGACGCATACACAGCTATTCATATTTGTGTATAAAGTGGATAGTTAACATATTTAGTTTGACCATTAAATTTATAACAAACTTAAATGAAACCCTTTATCTCTGTGTAAATGCAGATGCTTAACATACCGGTAATTGACTACAATTTAAGGCAAATGGTTACAGATTTATACAGATTTACCCAGAGTACCCCCTGATATATTTGGTAACTTTGGGTTTTTCACTAGAATTAATGACAAAACTTCATGAATACGGACCCATTTTTGGTTAGATAATTTTGTGTGATCTACACTCTTCCCATGATACAATCTAACACACACACTTTTCTAACACCACACACCACACTAATTCATTCTGTATTCATTGGCTCGGGGTATTTTCATGTTGCTAGTGGCTTTTTTTTCTGACACTTGTCGCTCCACATGGTGAGAGTGTTGTTGGGAATACAAAAGGCTGACTGTGCTCCAGTGTTCAATGTGTGTATGTGAGTGTGTGCGTGTGTGTGTGTGTGTGTGTAAAGGTCTCAGCCTGACAGGAGAACACCGGTTGTACAATGTGAATTCCCTGTCTGGACAGACTGCAACTTGGTCCGGTAAGGGAGCGGACAGACCCATGGAGATCTGACCTCTTCATTTTGATTGCCCCCTGCAGGAACAGCTGGGATCATCTGCTGAGCGAGCACATCCCCCAGGACAGGAACTGCACTGAATATGGACCAATGGGCTCTGGTGGCTCTTTTGTAACTGTCATCATCACATACATTTCCCTTTTTTTTTTCTTTTTTTTTAAACCCCCACACACAGACCATCTATCTTTCTCTATGAGCCAAAAAAACTAAGAAATTGAGCCGTGAATCCAAAATGTGCATTTTGCATTTCCTTGGCTACAGGAAACGGAGCCATTTCACATTAGAAACCTCAGAAATCGTCCACTGAAGCTTTAAACTGACGCATATTAGCGGACGAAAACGTGTGAGTTTTCTTGTTCTCTCTATTGAGCGGCAACAGGCTCATGTTGCGTGGCAGAGAATCCGGGTCTCTGTCCGTGGTGCTGAACTGGCGCCAGCAGAAATCCAGTTTAACGTGTAACCAAGAGCAACGCGTCTCCGTGACATGAATCACATCTCACCTCACACGGATGTGTCTTACGTGCTGCCAGAAGCCTTAGCAAAACTGACAAATTGTGTATGTCGAGGTATAGGCTGCGCTTATCAAATTTCCATCTTTATTATTACAAGCAAAAGCACAGATCAATCGAAAACTGATAGATTCGGAGACACGCGTCCTGTCCACCGTGGCTTCATTGTGTCCTTTGGGAATTTAGTCGTATGTCGGTTTGGAAACTTTTGTGTGAAATGCTATTTCCAGCAGAGACGCGCCCGTACCTCGGGGATTACTGAGAAGACGCCTCGGCATCTGTCACACGAACAACGTGTGAGACGGGAAATCGCTGATCGGGAGGCTGAGGATGCAATAGGAAGACAAGCACATCCCGTTGCCATAGCGGCGGCTGATGCGGATGCAGCCTGACTCTTAAACAGGACCCTCGGGAGTACTGGGAATTGTAAAGATGTGTTGTCAACACTTGATGACATCCGCTGTCAGGAGGAGCTCGCCGCTCTGTGCACACACACACAGCGGCCAATTAACATCAGGCCGCAATTTAGTGACGTCCGAGCACAAAATGACACAATTTAAAGTTTTTAAATTGGTAAACGCGTACAGTGCAATACACTTTTTCAATCAATCAATTCAGTTACTTAACAACACTTGAGGGATTCTCTTGGGTGCGTTCACGTTACTTAACCACGGGGATTCCCGATCGATAGCGGTTTGGTGAAATGGAGGTTGAAAAGTACTGGCAGGCGTGTATTGATTGGTCCCCGTGACAGGTGCCGGTGATTGATCCGCACTCCAGGAGTAATGTTTACATGTAAACATTTACTGCAGAAGACATGCTGGGGTGTCAGCACTTTAAAGCGCCGTGGAGGTGATGAGGGGAGAGGAGATAGTGATGGCGAGGAGACGCGATCAAAGGATTCGGCAAGAAACCCGTGAAGCTTTCAAAGATTCCCGGATCAAATGTGCGGGCTACCTACGTAGATACAGTAAAAAAGGACAGGATTTAGTTACATCCACTGCAAAATACTGAATTACTGAGAAATACTGGATTGCTACTTTATTCTATCGGTTAGTTTGTTGTTTCATTTTCAAAGTTAGAGCATCACTACTTTCAAGATTCCTGGAAGTGAGGTCTGGTGACTGGAGTCACGGGGTAAAAGACCTCTGAACCCAACGAGACACCGCGAACGCATTAAAAATAATAATAATAATAATGATCACCAAGCATCCTAAAATCATCACGTGTCACAATGAATTGTTTCCAAACTATCCCGTTTAAAAACAAAGCAAACGGAGGACAAAAGGTCTCAGCACATCTGGCAGATATTTTGCACCCCGTGAACGCAGCTTCACAATCACAAGACACACATGTGTAAAAAGAGACACAGCCTCTACTGTACATCCTGTGGCGTAAACAACAAGTAGCATCTTACCAAATCTTAAAACGTGCGGCATCCCGCGAGAGTATCCAAGAAAGAGCAGCAGAAGCGGGATCAGCCTGAGGTTGAACCTGAAAACAAGACCGGTTATCATCAGATGGTGGGAGGTAATCTTCATGTTGTTTTGAGGAGGAAAAAAGCACAGTGATTTAATCCCCTGGTGCGTGGGTTCGATTCCCCCGTAATTCTTCTGTATACGGTGGTTGGGCAAGGCAGGGTAACGGTGGCCCTGGATACGCCAGATCACGGCATGGTCACTTGCGCTTTCCCTAAATCCATTAGCAGTCCCGGCATGATTGCTTCTCCTTCTCCCCCCTCTGCTGCCTCTCCTTCACTGCGCCAAAAAGCAACAATACTCCGTTTCGAGGGACAGCGGGGCGTCCATGTCGAGGGCTACGGATCCGGTGTGGAGGAGGTGGGGGGATGCCCGTGCATGGGCTATACAGTGAGTGAGGTTCTGTGGAGAGGCGAGGAGAGGATTGGATGAGGACCGGAGAGCGCCAAGCAGAGGATACAGCAGCGATATGCAGCCCCCTTATGGGGCGCTCTAGGTTGCCTGCGCTCCCATTATACTGCACTGCTGCACAGGCTCTGACGTCGAGCCAAGGTTAGTGTTTGTGAACGCGCACCAGC
>OMNV01002179.1:5609-21234 GCA_900303265.1 Brotula barbata
ACAACCCGGGGACAAACTCCACCTTTGCCTTGGTCAGGGACAGCGGCAGGAGTGATTGACCCAACGCACATGTGGGTGGGGGAAACCAGAGCACCTGGAGGAAACCAACACAGACACGGGGAGAACCCACAAGCTTCTTGCTGTGAGGCAACAGTGCTAACAATCACGCCATCGTGCAACCCAATTTTTTTAGCAGGACAATAAATGGATACACTGTAAATTTACATACATGTCGCACAAAAGATTTCATAAGGGATTAAATCCAAATCAGACCATGTACAGTATGTAACTGACAGTATTGAACATTCCTGTCTGTAAAAAAACGGTGCAGCCAAACAGGCGACATACAAACTACCTTCTTTATGATTTCTCTGTTCCTGCCACGTCAGCAGGTGCTCTTAGCTGTAACCACGAGCCATAAAGGTATGAAGAAATAGTATCCTGTGTCACAACCACTCCAAGCTGGACGTCTTAATGTGATTTTGGTTTAATACCCATTACAACAGTGTGGAGGTGCTGCCGTTCAGCTTGGTGGAAACTCACCTTCTCTCCTTCAACCTATTAGGGAAAATAATGACAAGAATCCTGAAAAGAGTCGAGCTATAAATGGCAACAAAAGTGCTGGGCTGGACAGAAAAGGAGCTCTGGAACCACGTGTGGCCACAATTTGTGGGATTAGATGAGTGCACGGCTGATGACCCACGACTTTGTGGGTAATGCAAGGTCAGGCGTGGAATTGAGTAATCTGAGAGCTGTGTATTAGAAAAGTCGCTTTCTTGGCATTAGGCAGTGCCACGTTGAGAGAAGAGACAGACAGAAAATTGGGCAAACGAGGGTGAGAGGGAGGGAATGGATGTGGGGCAGAACTACTATGTGCTTTAAAAATTATGCGGATGAGTGGGATAAAGTCATATTTACTTCAAATTAAGGCTGACACCGTATTTTAAGGTATACTGATATACTACGGTATATTAAGGTTTATTGATAGATGTGAAATTATGCACTTTTGTAATACTGTCATCCAAAGGTGTGTCCTGATTACAAAATTTAATTTGCGAAAAAAAAGTTAATTTGTTCTCAGTGTTTACGTTCCTAATTAAGTAATACAACACAGAGTATTTGATTGAGCCTCATTTCTCTTCAGTATGTTTTGGCTGCATATGGAAGAAAGTACAAATAGTAAACAATTTCAAGAGAAAACCTTGTTTTACGATTTCATTTATCATGGTATTTGTATTGGGAAAACAATTAAGTTTACAAACACGTCGTCGTACCAACAATATTGTGAAAAATCTTTTGATATGACATTTTGGCTACATCGCTCCGGCACTACTTCTGAGCAAATGAGGTGAAATCAAAAGTAAATCAAGTGTCTGACTAGTCAATATAATATCAGAATGTTTTGCATATTCTTGTTTTAGTAACTATTTTAACCAAAATGTGCTTGCCTTCAATTGCCAATGTCTATGACATTACAGGATGCAGCAAATTACCAGTAAAGACAAATCTTTACTGTAATCTAAACCATACAGCACTGACGCATGGTATGGCAAGATAATCTTACGTCCTAAATGATGAAATAAATCAAAAATCTAAATAAATATCAGTGAGATTAGTGTCAGTCAAAAATAGATGATTCTATTCTTACACCATAATGATGATGATGATGACTGTAAGGATTAATATCTACCATCTACCTGACATAATGTCTGCCTCATAGAACAGTCTAAACCTGCTCTCATCTCTCTGCACCATGCTCGGTGCCAACACACTCAGGATTAGAACCACTACTGGTGTCCATCTGCACACCGGATTTCAAACGTGGCTACGCTGTGACCCGTCTGTTGTCCGAGGCCTCTCGAGACAGAGGGAAGCGGAGACCGTGTGCCAGGAAAGACTTGCTTGCACGCCCACTCACACAGGCTCCTTCCTCTCCTATCACGTGCACCGATTTTGCTTCTGTGTGTGTAAAATCAACGTCATCACGATGACCCACAACTGCAGTAACAAAACACCAGATGAATGTAGTTTGGATTTTTTTCAATGCTCGCTATTTTATCATGGCTTATAGATAATGCACTGTGGTGTTTTCCTTTTGTACGCATGATGACAAAATATTTGGGATGGAAAAGGTGACCTGAGTTTGTAAAAGTTTCTCTGTGTGAGGCTACAGTTTAGCCTATGATAAATGCAACTGCAAACTGCAAACACAAGTAGCTGCTGTTGGTTCAGCAAATTTTATCTTCATGTCTACAAAATGTCACAAATCCTTCCACAAAGCAGTAAGGGAAAATACAATCTAAATGTTATTTACTGTGTCAGCTGCATTTTTAAGACTTTTGAAAGACGGATTTAAGATTTGTTAATACTAATATTAATAATAAGGCCTTATTTTGACATAGGTTTAAGATGTTAAGATTTAAAGGATGCACAGAAATCCTGTTTGAAGTAGCTGCCTGACAATAACATCATCTTAATTTGTTCATTTCATAAAGTTGGATGTTGAAGAACATTCAAATAGCCCTCTGTGCAGCCTCTTTACGCAGCCTGTAGAGGGAGCTGACAGACTGGTGATGACAGCAGCAGCTGGGACTGGTGCTGAGAACACACTTCTCAGCCACAGCATGTGTGTGATGTCTTAGGGCCGGTGCTAACAAGTGACAATCCCCAGCAGACCGCCCTCAACGAGACGTCATGAGAACAAGGTTTGGACTCGATTACTGGGGTGTCAAACTCTATACTTAGTAAAATACTACTCAGTAAAAGTAGCAATACCACAATGGAAAAAACTCCTATTGACGCATTAACAGGCGCTGCATATTAATGTGACAAAACTAAAAGATCCAAAATTGGAGACATGAGACTTAACACCAACAATGAAAGACCTCGGATCTCCAGTTTTACGGAGAGTGAAATCTAAATAAATCTAAATTGGCCTTGACAATTGGCAATGACGTTTTGCACACTAAAATATGTGTCCTGATTTGGATATTTCTGTGCCTTTGTATTTAACAACCCATCCATTCACTTTGCTGTTCAATTTCTATTTGGAACACAGGGTCTGATACTCACTGACTCAACAACATCCACAAACTGTTTTCATTAAACTTGACCTTTCTCGATGTGAAGGTCTGCCAGCTACGTTAGCTACCTGACACCAGTGTCCCCCTGCAACTACAAGGAACTGCTGCTGGTTCCACCAATTCTGCTCTGTGTGATATAGAAATACAAAACACTAACTCACACACAAAATCTCCTTCCTGAAATTTACACAGCCCCTAAAGGGAACGTGGAAAAAAAATTTAAAAATAAATAAGAATCACAAGAAAGTTTCCCATGCTCGTGAGAAAGTTCCCCGTGCCCACTAGATTTTTTCCCCTGAAGGTTTCTTATTGCTTGTGCACAGGACGTCTTGCACGCACAGGAGACCAGCCTGCTGTATTTCTGTGTGGAAATGACATCACTGGACTCGGCTGCACTATATTTTAACCTCGGACTTCATTACATGGACACAACTACTTTGCTTAACAGTTGTCACTGTTAAATTGTCTCCAAACAACAATTAAAATGTATTTTGAAGACTTGCCATCTGCTTCAGCGCTAGCAATATGCCAGTTTGGATTGGAGCGAGAAAGTGAATAAATCCACCTCTGCTGCCATTCTGTCTAGTAAGATGAGCTTATGACAGTTCTGGAAACAGATGCCACCTGACCTGAAAAAGTCTCTCGTGCGCACAGGAAACTTTCAAGTGAGCATGGAAAACTTTTTGAGCACAGAAAACTTTCGGGTGAGCACAGAAAACATTCCTGTGAGCATGGAAAACCCTCCTGTGAGCACAGAATTATTTCTGGTGAGCACAGGAAACATGCAAAGATGTTTTTTGTCCATGTACCCTTAGGGGCTCCATAGATATTTCATAATGCAGAGGGCGATAACAAAATTTAACTATTATTTACTGGGTTTGCGTTCGTAATGGAAAAAGGCAATCTGAGCAAGTTTGTCTGTTTGAGGGCTTTGGCAGTTACAGTTAAGCCTTTTGGGTTTTGTTTGATGAGCTTGAGATTCTTCTTGTATTTGTGATTGTGTGAGCTGACTCAATGGCTGTGTGACTTGTTTGTGATCTAGTTTGACTGTTGTCTAATACATCTCAATGGAATTTCATGAATAAATAAAGGCCAAATCTGAAACTGACGGAGTGATACAAGAAAGGCTTTGTTTCCAAGCTATACAATTCAGTTAGTTAAACACACACTGCTGGATGGATTTGCAGTCAGGACATTCAACTTCCCCGCACACACTGAAGCCTGTTCACATAGAACAGCTCCAGTTCCTGTCATCAGAGAAATACTCAGGCAGTTTGAGACAGTTAACTGCTTTGTAATGCCAAACATTTCTCTGCTCAGTAAATTCTAGATTACCTGAGCCATGTACCAGGCATCAGTGTGTGTTTGACACATAGGGAATAACAGGGAAATCGTAACCAGCTCTATGTAAACTCATCTGAGCATGGGGACCTGAACGAGCTAAGGATCAGTTCTGGATCAGTTATAACATTGTCTGCAGCAGCACAAGCAAATGAAACACTTCTGAATATTTTATGATAGCGCTGGGTCAGTATATCAGTGGGGCCGGTCTTCATGTATGGATTTTATGATTAGGGCTGCAACGAATAGTCGACGTTATCTACAATGTCGAGAAATATTTCCAATTGTCAAATCGTTGTTTCAGCTCAAGGGCTTTAAAAATACAGTTTTCAAACTCAAATGATGCATTAAACTCATTTTAACCAGAGGTACGCAGTAGTCAGATAAGCTGATGAGCTGATGAAAGAGAATGACTACACACAACACACAATACAATGGTAACAGATACAGCGAAGTTTGAGAAAACTTTCACTACAAATGTTGTCGAATGTATTAGACAGAAAGCGGAGTTGGCAAACGCAGAATATCAGAGCCACAGGCAGCGGTGAAAAGCAAGAGTGATTTAACGTTTTTACACCGGCAAAGTGCATGTTGTTTAATCCTTTACTATGATGTGCAAAAGAGTCTCTATCTTTTTGACTGACTTGTTTCTGACAGTCTTTGTAGTAAGCTGTCAAACCAAGCCACTTTTCACCAAAGTCAAAGATCATTAAGACTCCCTAGTTGGATAGCAAGTGTTAGCATTAACAATGGAAAGATGACAAAGACACAACCGTGTAAAACACCTCACTATCTTTCCACATCCTGTCTTCAGAACTGCTCAAACAATGGTATCTTAAAAGTCAGCATAATTAAGGTGTCTACTAATTGAGACAACCCAGACTATGTTGTTATGTTGTTTCTTTCTATATCAGTATAAACAGGACCACAAATAACAAAAAAGACCACATCAACTCCATCAGAGCCACTCTTTTCAGCTGCAAGAAACATCTCCTTCACTTCAATGCTTAGCTTGTCAGAATATTCAAGAATCTCTGGTTGTAGACACCAGTGGTATCACTGCTGCTCACTGTTGTAGACTGAATGTTGATACAAAAAAGAAAAATATTTAACACTAAGAACTAAGATGAGCCAAAAGCTAATTCGTTCAAAAAGCATTGTCTCATCTTTGTACACCTGTGTCATTACTGATCTTTTTGAGCCAAATCATGGCAACATGAATGATGAATGTTCTACTTGGCCTGTGTGCTGACATCAAGTTGTTTACAGTGACTGCAGCATCCATCAGGCAACAGGTCCTTACTTGGCAGGACTTCACAGACTACACAGATGCTTAACGGCGTGACGGTCTGTGTTGAAGCTCTTCGGCCCAAACCAAAACGCTGCTGGCTGCTGGACAGCACTGCTGGCCCTGCCAGACAGCCCGAGGTAGCTCAGCGGACAGAGGGTTTAGTGAGGCTTTTCATGCCAGCTGAGGCTACATCTTAAGATGCCGCTAGCTGCTGAAAGGACGGTTTGTAGAGCTGAATGGCTCTACACAGCTCAGTGTCACAGAACGACCGAATGCCACAGAAGTGTCAGGATGCTATAGACAGGAAGATTAGCATGACAGATGACAAGTGGTTTGGTGATTAGCACTGTTGCCTCACAGCAAGAAGGTCCTGCACTTGAATTAATTAAGTCAATTAAGTCTTAGGATAAGAAAAAGCTGTGAGTGGAGCTTGTAGAAGGACTTGTGGAACGTATCTATCATCCATCGTAAAACACAGAAAACACATGCTAACCTACAAGTTTTGTTTACACAAACTTCGGTTAGCCTCAATAAAAAACTAAAGTACGTCTAAATGTAACAAACAAGTCCATTCAAAGTCACACTTGTTAAATAGTGTTTAAATTACTTATTTATCCTCTGTCCCTGATGGCAAAAACACTTGATCGCCCTGTAACGCCACTTTCTGTTACAAAGGATGTTCTTTAACCTGGGCTCAATTCGCCCCAGTTTTCAACAAGGACATGGGGCTGTAAGATCCTGCTGTCTGGCATTAACATGTCCACTTCACACTTCACTTTACATGGACTGGTTGGGAAGTTTCTGGACATGTCCACATGCAAGTGGGGTTTTAAAACTGTCCCTACTGGTCCAAAGCTGCCCAGCAGGCCTCATGAGATTAGCCACCAGCCAAATAGCAGTAGCCTGTGTCATAGCACGAGGATGTACCATATACAGATGCTATATACCTCCGAGGACAAAAAAACGTCCATCAGCACTGCATATCAGGTCACAATCTAGATTGGATCACTTGGTGTTTGCGGTACCTTGCGGTTGGACCGCACTTAACTATGCACCACAGTTCGACAATACAGCAAGACACAGTTTCATACATGTTTACATGTAAGTGAGCGGGCCGAAGTTGAAACACTTGTATAAAATATGGTGTACTATAAATTCAGAATCAACTGGATACATTTTTTGATTTGACACCAAAATAAAAATAAATATAGTTTGCCAGAATGCCAGAAATCTTAATATTTTCTCATCTTTTCAGCTTCAAATTTGCACAAATATTCAAGTTATTGTAAACATTTTAAAATAAGAATTCCATTGCACCTCAAAGTTGTAAAACACATTCAAAGCACAACTAATTTGTAATTATGATATTAACTTATCACTGGTGTCAGTATCTTCTCTCTTTTTAGAACCATTTCATTTACCCATGTTTAAGGGGTAAACTTAATCTTAAATTTTCATGTGTAAGTTGTTTGATGTTTAATTTCAATTAATTTCAATTTACCGATGGAATTTATGACAAACTTTTTTTGTATGTTAAATATTGCATTACATTTATTTAACTGGAAGACACTTTTATCGAAAACAACATGCAAATAAATGTCCTCACGCAATATTACAGTTCACACTACTCAAATTTGCACAGTTGCCAAAACAGGTTGTCTTAGTTGTAATATGAATATTTTAAACATTTTTCTCATCAATATCATAATATAATGTTATCAACTGTTTGTCAGATTTGCATACTTATTAGTTTGTCTGTTTTGCTTGTCATGTTCCACAGTGAGAGGCTGCAATTCTCGTAATACCGACTGAAACAGGAAGCAAATCTCAGATTAAAAGCAGCAGTAGGAAAAGCATGGGTTGAAGGTGTAAACTGAGACTCCATTGGTCAATACTTGGAGACGACAGGGATATATTCAGCCTCTCTCCTGGGATCAACGACAGCTAAGTTTGGCCTTTTACCTCCCTGTTTTTCCCTGCTTCAGTCACACCTCTCAAAATAGCTCTGAGCAAACCCAGCTAGAAAAACTGCGGCCGCGTCTCTAAATGCCAGGAGTTTCAGCCATGGCGACGCTTGGTATGCCGTCTGTAGGGTATTATTTTGGGTCAGATGTGTCTCTCTGCCATATTGTCTGGTGAAGCGGTAAAGCCAGACCACAGAGGGATAGCATATGCCCGTCTTTTCCTCTGATACATGTTACTTCCTCCCCACACAGCCCACCTGCCATTCAGCTGGTGGGCTGTGATTCTTCTGAACGCTTTTAAAAGCCAGCCTACAGCTCAAGTACACCAATATGGAGTCAAGGATGTATTCAGTCACTGAGTTTTGCTTGTGGAAGCTAAAATTTAAAATTATGAACAATGCATCCTGACTTTGGCCAAATGCGGGATATAAGTCCTGCTGGCCTTTTGTGATGATTCTCAAACCCAAAACCAGCATGTAATTATCGCTTGCTTTACAGCCCCATCTGTTTGCCTTATCGATTACCTATCGATCGAGGAAAGCCAACTCTACAAGCTGTTGATCACACGCAGGGATTTGTGGACATTCATTATAGCAAGGCCATCGATTGGGTCCAGCAGTCCGAATTCCATCCCACGCCATCAGCTGTGGAGAACATATATCGCCTTACTGACAGGATCATAAAATCTCTCTGATGTCCCTCTGCCTGAAAGGATCATTTCAGGCAGGAAAAAATTAAGATTAATGAGGTTTTCCTCTTTACTTTGAAATTGTCTTTGTGGAGAAAATTGTAGCTTGGCTGGTGCTACCAAAGTGACATTGTGCAACAAATAACTATGAGCCAAGTCAAGGTAAAGAGAATGCAGATTTAAAATGTTCTCACCCATGGATGAATCTGGGGCTGAAATAGCTTCAGGCAGCACATTTGTAGTGAGTCAGACAAAAATATTGACAGACATGAGTCATAAGCAGGCAGCCAATGCAGGTCTGTTACTGTTTCATGTTCTGTAATAAGCCTTACTTGCAGTTGAGGTCAATCGTTCTCCAGCATCAACCCCATAAGGCACTGGTTTGTCTGGGGATTGGCAATATTTCAGAGAAAAAAAACTTTTTTGTTTGTTTTGAATCTGGCGCATTGCTTTTTTTAAACATTTTTGCAGTGTTTGCAAGTGGTAATTCCTCAGAATAGCTTGATTCTTTTGCAACAGTAATATCTAGATCCTATCAGTCAGTGGGACACACTGATTAGTGGGCGGGATTGGGGGGGTGTCAATTTTACTTGGCACACCTCTCACTGTTTTGAACAATAGGAGAAACAAGGCAAACTATGCTACTGCTATGAAATGAAGTTACAACCTTTCAAATGATCTTAAAAATTTAGGACTCAGGGCGACCCAGTGGCTCACCAGGTTAGAGCACATATCATCTCATGTCATATACCTCAGCAGCACAGGTTTCCGACTTGTGCCCTGCTGTGTCCTTCCGGTCGCTCTAATGTAGCCATCAAAATAAAACAGAATTGCCAAAAAATCTTCAAAAAAAAAGATAAACTCCAGAATTCAAATGCAACGGGCATGCATTGGTACAATTTACAAAAACAGTTTGGGAGTGGGAGAGGTGGTAGAGGGAATCTGAGAGAAGAAAATGTCATTTGGGCAATTTTAAGACATTTTTTATTGATTGGTTGATTTTATGAAGTGAAAAACCTCTCTATGGTGATGAGAAATACAGGCTGATGCTGGAAGGCGCAGATATATGGCTCATGTCGGGGAGTTGCACAGATCTATTGACTCTTAAGAGAATAAAATGAATTGTTATGCTACACAAACGAGGCAAGATGAAGGGAAAGAGCCAGTCTTACAGATCAAGCTGGCCAGAGAAGTGTAAATTCACTGCCGATAGCTGGCCTGTAACTCCTTGGGGTCTAGACATGAACGGCAAATCAAAATTTTTCCTAGCCTTGGCTCCTTGTGAAAAGACCCACGATCTATCGTAGCAGTCTTAGATTACAGACGAATGGTGGAAGAAAGAGATAGCGGGAGGGCAAGAGAGAGATGAAAAAGCAAGAATCAATGGTCGACTGCCCTCCAGACTGCAAGAGTTTTTTTGTGAGCAGATTTTTCCCCTATGAAAGTAGAAATTTTACGTGTGCGTAATTAGATCAGAAAGCCTGTCTGCAGTCAAATTCAGGAGGGACAGTAAAAGATGATTTTGAGTGTTCTGGACAACCGGGATGGCAGGAAAAAAGGCATAACGGTGACATAGGTATGTTGATTTTGAATTATTTATTTCACTTACCTGTCGTAAACATAAAAGCCTACACTAGTAAAGTGCGGAGGAGCTGGAGCGCTGTTAGAGTAGAGTAGCCACAAATAGGTTGAATCCAAGAAAGGTAAACTTCAGTACGAAGAGTGTGTAAAACTTTGTGCTTGTGCTGCAATCCCGGCCGCGGAGCCCACAAAAGACCATTTGCAAGCTTCATTTACCCATTGTGTGCCACATGCAAAGAAAAGTGCCAAGTGGCACAATATAACTATTTTACATACACACACACGTATATATATATATATAATAGGGATTGACCGATATTCTTTTTTTCAGGTTGATACCGATTATCGGGAGGTCAAGGCCGAGGCCGAAAGTCGATATTTCTTTACAGTAAATGCTAAAAAATTTCTGTCAAAATGCATCACAAACCCTAACACAAGGCTGCCATTAAATCAACATATGTTTAATGGAATATTTTGTAAAAAAATCTATAAAATATTAGTATTGTACATTTTGACGTATAGTTGAATGAATTTTGACAAATATCGTGATGAACATACTAATCTTGCGATTAAAACATGTAAGCATTTTACGGCACCAATACATAAATATGACATTTTTTTGAGTTTATATAGCCTCAATGCCATATTTGTCCTGCAACTCACATAGGATGATGCCATTAACCTAATGGTGACAAGCGAGATTTCCGGGAGAAACTGCACATTTTTTGATTTGGCAAACAGGGAGCTTCTGTACATTATTGGAAAAAACAAGATGTCAAAACATAGGAACCGTCAAACTGACAGACTGTCAGTTGTGTCAGAAGTGGTGTGAACAGAGAAACTGCAATTTCCTCACTGTTCTGCATTTCCATTCTGTTATTTGTGAGAACATGCCTTTGCTCTTCTTCACTCTCTACTTATTGCCAGTGGGCAAAAAAAGGTTTTGGGTATCTTACCACCACCCACCTGTTTAGAGGGAGAATCGGGCAGACTGGTTTAATGAGAATGTAGTACTAGTTTCTGTGGCCCAACAGTGGCCAACAGTGGCCCTTACACCTGTCGTAGAAAGGGGTAGTCATGGAAGATTCCTGCACTACAGGGTCCAGTGTATGTGTGGAAGGAGCTTACATGATTACATAAATCATGTACCGTTTATAATCACATACAAATGCTGTAGTGGTACAGAGAGAGAGAGAGAGAGAGAGAGAGAACGAGACAGAGAGCTATCAGCACAAAGATTGGCAGAAAAAGGCGAGCACTGACTCAGTTTGTCCCAGAGAACATTTCAAGGACATACCTGTTGATGTATCAAGGCTGAGCTGCGGCAAGACAGACAGAGGGGACGTACGACAGCGTGGGGGAGGGGGGGGTGAGTTGAAAAATGAATGTGTGTCGTCGTAAAGTGAAGAGAAATGATGCATTATATTATGATGGGTGAAAGAGAGGCTTCAGTATGTTGACAGATTTGCAGAGTGGCCGGTGTGCCAGCAGTAAAGGGGATAGCGAAAGGGAGGGGTGAAGGGAGAAAGAGAGCGAGCGAGTGACAGAGAGAGAGAGAGAGAGAGAGACAGGGAAAGAAAGAGAGAGAGAGAGAGAGACAGGGAAAGAAAGAGAGAGAGAGAGAGACAGGAGAGAGAGAGAGAGAGAGAGAGAATCACATGATAAATCCTTACTACATAGTGATTAGGGCGCACAAGCCCTTCCTGTGACATGGAGAGTAGGAGTCGGGATTACAGCCGGCCAGTGATGCCGAGGTGTGAACGAGAGGCAGAGGCAGCCAAATTAGGACAACAAGTGCTGCTAACTGACATATCAAGAAGGGCACAAGCAAAAAGCTACACTTTGACTGAGGCAGGGCATGAATGTAAGCAAGCCCCTGCACTCTAGAAGAGATTTTCTTTTTTTTCTTCTTCTTTTTATTTAACTCCAGCTGCCGGCTCTCCTGCATCTGTCTGCATGTTCCAGCCATCTGTTGCCGAACCTCGACAGCCTCATCCCAGACCTGGATCGTTTCTCTGAGTCATATTTTTGATGGAGGGGCAAAAACAGTGCCGCTCACACCGAAGGACCGCAAGGGAGATCTGCAAGAGGAAGACTTTGTGAGCTCGGACTGGCGTCTAACGCAGAGATGGAGTACATCAGCGTCGTTGTGGACCGGTCAGGGAGCGAGGAGGACAAGGGACGAGCGCCGTGGCATGACCCTCAAGAATAGTAAAGAGACGCACAAGAGAACAGTTGATGTTTTGTGTTAATCTTCTACGCATGGCACAAGTTTTAGGATGACTGTAAAGCAATTCCGAGATCAACTTCCCCAGCAAGAGAGGAATTAAGTTTCTCCAGAGGTGAACGCTCACATCGCACATGACGACTTCACCCCGGACAAAGTACGGTTCCCTCTCTCCAGCTACCTGAACTCTATTCACAAAGGACAGCAAATTCTTTCTTTCCTCTCTTTTATTCCCCACCTCTAATAACACCTGCTCACTTTGATCTCCCGCTATCGCTCCATCCACACACTTTTGCTCCCTCTTCACCCCCAGCCCCCAGTACTCCTCCTCCTTTTCTTCCCTCCCCCCTTTACCAGCGAGTGATAATGTGACCTTCTGCCAAAGTGCTGGAATCCATGCCACCGTCGCAGCGGGATCCTCTGTTGCTGCTACTGAAATAGACTCAAACAAGTGCAGAGAGGAAGGGGGGAACAAAGGAGGGAGAGAGAGACAGCGAGAGGAGAGGGCCAAAGGGGAGAAAACAGAGGAAGAAAGAAAAGAGGAAGGAGGGGGGGGGAAGGAAAAACAGAACCAGGACAGCTGAAGCCACAAACGCACGGAATGAGTGGTCACGAGTCCGGGCTGGATGTGGATTGCCAACACAGGTAAAGGATTCCATTCATCTGTCACCTTAGGTTTTGCTGTGCTGCACTTTCATGTCATCACTTCACTGATATCACTGTCTGTGTGTGTCAAAGTAGAGTCACTATTTTACTCACAAGCCGTTTAATATTTTCACTCAGAAAACTGGAAAATGTGACCCCCGTGGTCCATGGCATGGTGTTTTGTACTGCTTAGATGTGGGTTGTAGTTTCTCAAGTACCCCGAATCCTCTCTGCTACTTGTAAATAGTGAAATTATCAAAGGTGGAACGAGTTCTGAGAATCCATACCCGTCCAGATCAAAGTAGGACTTGACAGGACTTGACTTCTCAAAGGATCCGGCAGCCTGCTGTGTTTGGCTTTTGTGTCTGTCCCTGCTCGCGGTGGCTGTAACTGTTGCTTTAACTCACTGAGCCACCGAGGATTAAGCAGAGCGGATCGATGCGTCATTGTAAACAGTTAGAACAGCTGAGAGGGGCTTTGATACCTACCTGCCTGACTTGAGATGCTACTGCTTCTGCTGCTGCAGGGGGAAATTGAAGCACCACTGAAGAGTGACTTCTAGCGGGCAAGAGGCAAAAGAATGAGAGGTTATCCTGATTACTGTAGCATCCTTTCCGGGCACTTAAGATTCATGAATACAGAACAGTTTTGTGGCATGAGAAGGAGAGCGAAGTTGGTGAACTGGAGGCTCAGTTCCATACATAGACAGAAGGAAATTTAATAATGAAAATAGAAGATACACTAAATCATACTGAGATTTATGGTTTGGTAAAAGTGGAAGAGCTTTTAAATCAAGCTGGATAAAGCAGAGAGATACAAGAGAATAAATGAGAAAAAAAGCAGATAACAAGGGCAGCAGAGCAGGACAAGGACAAAAGACAATGACAGGCACGGTTAACACGAGCCAGGCTGACAGCAACATCACCTAAATCATCAGCTACCTTCAACAAATTTAATAACCTGTACAGGAGGTTTCTTATCAGCAATGTGTTTCCTCTGTCATGTCTGTGCCAGAGCATTGGATGGCACAAACAGGGTAATTCCTCTCACTCCATAACAAATTGTCTCATTCAATAAGTAAATGATGTGTCTGTATCTCTGAGGACCAATTAGATTATTTGGTCATGGAGCTCAAAATCCTGTCAAGCTGAATTAAGTTATTATCTTTTAATAAACAGTACAGAATACGGACTAGGTGTACAATACAGCCTTAATATGAAACAATGACAGTCAAGGTCAAATGTCAGGGAAAGATTGTAAGCTGGGATATAATTGTGTGACTATCTGAACCAGCAATGAAGAGAGAGACAGAACCTAGTGGGATGTCCTGTAAATGTACGATGTACCGAGTGGGAGTGGTTGTATTTTTCACCAAAAAAAAGCATGGCCCCAATTACAACTTGCACTAGGATGTCAACTCTAGCTGGACAAGTTAATATGAATAATGACAACATGCATTCACAGCTTGCATTAAACATCCAGAATTAGAAGAATTCTGCAGGAAGGTTGCTTTGAAGGTTGCTACAGTGAAGAATGATTGACAACTGTTTATGACTTTTATAAAAACTCATAGCGTCTTGAGAAATTATTCAATTTATGTGTTTTCTACGTGGCATAATCAATCATTATTGGGTTACTAACATGAAAAGGCTCATTAAAAGTACTCAAACTTACATATTTACATAACCCTGAATGATTTGCCTTCAAGTGGACCCAATTACCATCTCATTTACCAGTGTCAAAGGGGTTTAATCCTCTTACTGATGGAATTTGATTTTGGAAAGATCCCTAGGCCTCAAAAATGTCAGTTTACCACAGGGGGAATCACTGTCTCATCTATCAAACATGTCTCAGGTGCTGTCAGGAGGGAGGAGTTACGAAGGCAGGATTGGGCGGCAGCAGGTAGGAAGAGAGAACATGTTTTCTTTGTGATTCCACACATTCCACAATCTTACAGAATGCTGCTTTAAAGCATAGTTTTTCATCTATATTCTGCTTGCGTTGCAATTAGACGCTAGTGGATGAGTCATTACAACATTAAATGGTGTTTCTACATCATAAGATTCATGCACGTTCTTTCAAAAATAATTAATTATGACTAATTCAAGTACCCATTCACGGCAACTAACAATAGAAAGTAAAAACAATATCAGCAACACCGCAGAAAATCAAAACAACAAGAGTATATCCCACCTTCCACTTTCAACTTGGTAGAAGTGACTCGAGTTCTGATCACATCTATACTCATATGGATATATGACATACGGATATGCTCCTGGGATGCAGTCAGGGACAGCCCAAAAACACAAGTTAACTTTGTTAATATTAGCACATATTTTGTTCCACGGTGCACATTCTGGCAGCATTCCATGTAATACATCTGGAACAATCACAGAAAAGATTGTTCAGTATGTCTTAATTTTGCCGGCAAAAACTCATATGTTCGTACCCAGGACAAAGACAGGTCAATTCATAGCCACAAAAAGTTACTTGTTGGTGTGCCCTGCCTTCCTGTCAATATTTGTGCAAACCTGTCCTTTATCCCCAAAGTTATAGCTGTTTCTGTCAGCCTGGTCCAGAGCAGCAGACCCTCAGGTTTGCTCTATTAGGATCAAAAACACATTATTAGGTCCACTCTAGCTTAAGTGGTTAAATAGCTCAACAGCCAGCCTTCTGCGATCCAATCACAATGACATGCCTCTAGATAATGAGGTTGCATGTTGATTATGGTGTGTAACAAGAATTGATCTGATTTGAAAAATTAACATACGTGTCAAAGATATGGATTGTATTGATCGAGTAATT
>OMNV01002179.1:21271-69476 GCA_900303265.1 Brotula barbata
TTTTTGTTTTTTTACACATTTTGATAATAGTAGCTGTTGAGCAATGGTAGGACTTTTATTTAAAATATAAAGTTAATTCTAAAGGAAACATTCAAAATGAGTGTACATAAATACTAAATCTATCCAAGTAAGATCAAATATCATATACCACAGCTAAAACAAATGTATGGAATTGGAACTTATAATTGTCATATATAAGTCCTTGTCCACATAACATGTCCAAAATAATGAAATTGCATTATAACACAAGATGCATTATAATGCAGTCGATTGTGCAACTCAGAACCCTCTCCCACGCATTGATTCTTAACAGCAGGAACAGGATGTTACAAACACTTTCAGCAAGAATCTACTGGGGAATTTTTTTCCCTTCACAGTTTGATATAGTCTGGTAGTAAAAAATAATACCAATATCAGCACCCAATGTCATCAAACATCCCTTACTGATGATACATATGACACAATCATCCATCCTTCACTTGGAGCTTTAATTCTGCGGACATGAAATATGCCATCAGCCTTTCTCCACCAGGGAATAAACAGGAATACGGAATGAGGTGGTGTAAACATTGTGGCACCAGTTAGGCAGGTGAAAAATGGCACTTCATTATGCTATGCCAACCATATCCTAGCTTCAGTAATTGGCTGTAATGCAAGTATGTAAATATGTGTGTGTGTGTGTGTGTGAGAGTTTGTGTGTGTGTGTGTGAACAGATGCACTGATCCCAGGGTATGCTGGCTCTACCCTGTTAACCCTGGTCTATCACACAGGAATGTTACACACACATACATGACACACACATTCTCTGTGCATGGAGGGAGGAGCCTGGCTTATACACCGCATGGAAATGTTCAGCAATCAAGCAGAGTTTTATTTTTTTAAGCAGATGCTGCACTAATCCTGTGACCACCCCCTTATCACACACAAACACGCGCACGGACACACACACACCAACACACACACTCTCGCAGTCATTTAGTGTGGACAGATATATAATACAGTGTTTGTACTCACTTAGCTGTCCCTGCGCTTAAGTCAGTGTTCTGTCTGTCTGTCTCTCTGTCCGTCTGTGTCTTTTGATTTATGACAAAAATAAATACGCCTCAATTCCCAGTAGTCTGTGAAGTAATACTACATTTGCTTTGCGCATTACCTGCCAAAATTGCACCATGAAGATAACCATCTAGCAGTATCAAACATTAATATGGAACTGGGACACAGCTCCACTTCCGGTCCTCTGAAAACTAAAGTCAGTACACAGGAAGTGATGAACATTTACATTTTTGTTTTGAATACACAAACACTGGATAATTACCATTGTGGCGCTTACATATCTGACCCAAACTGAATGAATAATAAATTGGCACTTCTAAATTAACTTTTAAAAATTCAGCAACAACATCCAGTAAACATTGCCTATCTTGAATTTAAGATCCAAGACCAAATCAAAGTAATGGTCCATCACACAACCTGCTCTTATTGCATGTGAGGCTGCCGCAACTTGGCACGTTTTCAGCCTGCAGCCAGACTGAAACAACCTCTAGGTTAGTATCTCGGGGTTACCAGCTGCTTCGTCAGCTGTCCCGCGCCTCCGAGTTGATCTGCCTCATCAAATGTTAAAGAACAAGACTGCACATCATATAATTTCACTCTACACAAACAGACATGTTGCATGTAAAAGAGAAGCACATCAGTGGGTGCAATCCTACCGACAACTGATTCCAATGGATGATTCACTGATTGACACACATCCAGCGCAGTAAAACATTTACTGCAGAGGGGGGACAAAGGTTGCTGGGTGCTGAAGCAATCTATCCAAGGTCAGGAGAGAAAAGTCGTAAATTTCAGTCACTCGGAATCAGGCGATAGCACATCACCACATCAACCTTTTTAAGGCAATTTATGTGGACCTGACGGGCCACTTTACATGTTCAAGTACACGGCTAGGCATTCATATATCACTGCACAGGTACGGCAGCACTTTGGAGGCTCTGGTACCATGCAGGCTATCTGATGAGATCTCAAACTCGGCGCAAAAGATGTCCGGCAGGCAGCAGTGCTTTCTCCCCCTAAGTTTATCGTTGCGCTCACGGGTGCAACAGAGACTCCAGACCCATTTATATTCATGGCACAGCACAGTTTGCACCTCATCTAGCGTTATGTCCCTGTTGAGAGGGAAAACTGACACGCCGTAGGCTGAGGGAGCAGACATCTCCACTCTTTACTTGTCATTTCTCTGCCCCTTGCGGATACTGACACCAACCTGTGCATTTTTGGGGTTTGCGTGTTTTTTTTTTTGCATGCATGCAAAAAATGTCTTGGTGCACATGTAATTTGTAGTACAGAAAATTGATTAGCCTAATCGCTGACTATTCACAGCTGCTTGTGTGCTGCTTAATTTTTCACAATTAGCTCTGAGCGGTGACACGGTGGGGTGCGTCGCCGTGAAGGATGTGAACAATAACCTGAGAGACTAAGCCTACAAAGTGACAGCCTGGTGAGAGGGTTCTCAGCATAACAAAGACGACAAGCGTTTTGAATTTGCCTGATTGATTTTACGAAATCAGGTCCAATAGGAACCTCTCAATACTTGAACATACTTCCACAGCACATCAGGGCACAGCACACCCCACCCACAGAGTTGCCTTTGCTGAGCTACAATGTGTTGTGCTGTTGAAGCATGTCGGAGCCTTCATAAGGACACATTTGGTATAGTATACTGTACATGACATTCCAAAGGGCAGCTCTTCCCCAAAAAAAAAGTCCAGCTCCGTGATTTAGAAGTAACATATTTAGCGAGCTAATTTGTACATTGAACACATTAATTGGAAATATGTTTAATTTCTCCTGCTTATCTTATCTTAGCAAACAACCAATGGGTCGAAGTTTCGAAAGACGCAAAATATATCAGGATGCATTCCAGGAAAAATGATACCCAACACATAAAATGCCTTATCGTAAATAAGTAAGAGATACTTTAATGAATTATTGGATTTTTTTAGCAACAACTTCTCCCGCATTTACAAGCCTGTTAAGCCTTTTAAAGTGAGATCCTCAATTATTAATGGGTTTATACCCTGAATGGTAAATTAAAACTATCCAAAGTACTTTAAAAAACCCCTGGACTGCTTGCCTTAAAGTGCGCTCAATTACCAATGTATTTATCAGTGTTTAAAAGGGTTAAAAATAGAAATAATCAGTAAAATGATGAACTGATATTCATAATAATCGATAGCGATAGCCATAGTACAGAGTATAGCAAACGAGAGTTAAATGATCTTTCAGGAGCAATCACTGAAAGGAGATGAACAAGGTCATTTTGTTCAGTTTAAAGATCTGTTCAAAAAGGATGAATAGTTTGTGAATGAAACAGGACTCTGTGGTTATCTGCACTACAGACTGATGAACTGGGTGGAGCGGAGGCTTGGTGAGCTCAGACAGTGTGACTGTGACGTGTGAGGTTTATTCTGGCTCACTGTGTCACATGTCTTCCTCCTCTCACTCTCCCATCATTCTTGTCACTCTCTACAGTCATTTACCGCCCCAAAAAAGCCAGAATACTAAAAACAGACACAACTTCAGCACTGGGTTTTGTTCTACATATAGCACACATCCCTCCCACAAGATGAAGAATTGTTCTCACTCAGCTTGAGACTGTTTATAGCGAAGAGAATCGATACTTCATCTCCAGCAAAAACTATAAAACCCGTGTTATTTATGACATGCTCTGATTGCTTTTCATCAGGCAGTTTTTCATGCTTTAGATACAAGTAAATGGGCTACACTTGTCACTTATATGACAGTATCGAGTATATATTATGTCCATGCGAGACTTTGACCAACAATCAATCATCACGACATGAAAGACACAAATATGGGCAAAATTAGACAAAAAAACTCTGTTTCTGTGCTCTCATAACATAAATGTCCTAAAACCCTACAAATTTAATAGAAATAAACCAGTCTGAATTCACAAAATTCTAAATTCAAGAGCTGAAAATGGGATTTTGCATCCACTATCAATCAATCATCATCAAATAAGACAGCTGTCATGGTAGAGTTGGTTTGTTTGACAATTCACTTCAACAACGCGGACTCCAAACAAAGAACTTATTATTTGAATTATTGCATCACATATTATCATTGCCTGTTTGTTGTCGGGGATTTTTTTGTGTCCATGTCAGGTCAGCTATAAGTGTTGCAGCCACAGAGGCAGCTGTGCAAGCAGGCTGGTGACATCTGGACTGATGGCAGGGAAGAAGGATAGAAAAGGGGTAGAAGGGTGAGCGGGTTCTGCACAGGAGGCAGCCGTGGTCTGAGCTTAACCAGGGTCTTACACTCTTATCCCTGCTCTACATAACGACACACATGATGCCGGGCATAAGGGCGGTCAAATGTCCCTACCCCCCACTGTGCTCCTTTCCTGGGAGTCCGGGATTTACAGACGAGCTACGGAAGTAGGAATGTTAATATTAGAGCACGGTGTCATGGCCTTTAAGCCTCAGGTAAACGTGTACCCACGTGTTGTGGCAACAGTATTGTAATCTGCCACCTCGCAGAGACAATTGCCATGCAAACACTTCCACATATAATCTGTTCGTTCTGGCCACATGGTGTGCTGACAAAGCGAATACCTTCTGTTGGGGTGTCACACAAGAACTGTGATAAACTGAAGTGGTGAGATGCAGATCTAACATTTGTTCTATGAGAGGGAAGCACATGTACCGTTGTCCTTGGAGAAATTCTATTTTTGCATTTGGCATCAATCGGCATCTTGCTTGACGTATGATTGAGACCACTTTAAAGCAGACACATTTAACAGCCCTTTTCACATCAGTCACCCATTTACCCATTTGGTCTACTGACCAAAACATTAATTTATTGGTAAATTGTGCATTTTTCTCCTACTTTAGTCTACATTTCTGTAGTTTTGGAGAAGTTTTAGTCTTTACTTTTCTGTGAATTGTGTGAATTTCTTTTCAGTTTTTCTTTTCAATTTTTCTTTTTCAATAACAAGGCGCAAAGATATTTTAAATTTCTTTTAAACATTCTAAAATCCATTACACGGGCTTTACAATAGTTTTACGTTGGATTTCAGAGACATAAGGGTAATAAAGTTGAACTACGTAAGCTTTGCATCTGCTGTGACATTTAAAATCTGCTGATCACTCCCCTCTGATACAATAGAGAGCAGAGGCAGAAACAGAATATGTAAATCCTTTAATGCACAGAGGTATCAGCCAAAGCCTGAATATCTTTAGAGTGACTCCCCTGGCACTATATGAAAATTTACTGACCATACCCTTCAGGACCACCCCACATACTCCCAACTCCTAATTCAGAGACAGAAGTAAAGATGACATCAGATTTATGAGGATTTCAGCAGGACATGTTTTCATTCCGTGGCAGATCAATCACTTGTCATGTACAGTTGATGTACACGGATTTCTGTCTTAACTGTGTCTGCTATGCCACCGGTGGAAGAAAGCAGGAGATCCATGAATATAATATCACCCAGTGTATCACTGGGTGATGGGCCTCAGCGCCAAGGAATACATTACAGATGGCTTGGATTGAAAAGGCGCTGGGTGTGGTTTTAGTTTGCTATGCTGCTCTGCAGAGACACTAACCTTGGTTTATATACATTTATATGATAGTGTGTGCCTGCTGTTTATTACATGACCATAATATGGAGATACAGTATATTCCATGAGGCATAATGCGGCAAACCAACAGAGGGTTGCGAAAGAGATGTCCCACAGGCTCACACAGCTCATCCCTTCGAGCCTTGGAGCCTCTAAAAACCCAGAATGCATCAGTGCAGAGAATCAGACCTGAATCCCAAGCATGACAAAATGAACCAAGAAAAGGATTTCTGTAGGTTTAGGAAAGTTGAATAGCACCTTTTGGACTTTATAAGACCATTTTTATGCCTACCAATTTCCAAATTTAAGCACAATTTAATTTGCTTAACCTGCAGAAACCCTGTCTATAGAAAGGCAATGGTGATCGGAACTAAAGCCTTCACAACAAAACAAGATGCAAACATGATGCGCAACGACAAAAGAATTCTAAAAGGCAAGATCTCAGAAACCCCTGGATACCACATCACAGTGTGGATCCCAAAGCACACATCAATCAGTATGCCAGGAAACAAACCAAACACTATGCTGTCAGCGCTCCAGCTTAGGCCAACACCAAAGGCCCGTAGGACATAACACACTTCTGCCTGCACAACATAAGTTCAAATATTCCAAACAGCAAGCAAGACACAAGAGCATTCAAGCCACATCCATCATATGTTCATATTTTGGCTTAAGAGGAAAAACACATGCAGCTTAATGAGGAAAATCATTCTTCTTACCTGCTGCTGCATGAAAACTCCATAAACTCCCGATGAAGGTCCAAGATCCATTGTGTACATGGAAGGGTGATTTATCCTGATGACCATGATGATAATGGTGATGATAATGATGATGATGCAGCTGAGACCAGGAGACAATGGGAGAGTTTTATATTCTTAACTGTTTGTTTGTGAATGATCCTGGTGATGGAAATCAATCAAATCAATTTCCTACACTAGACAGAAAGACAGACAGACAGACAGACAGACAGACAGTGTTCAAGGAGTTAAAAGGAATTTAATGGGCCTTTTGACGATAATTGCGTATACCACTCTCAAACCCGTTTGAGAAATTCAAAAAATTTTACATTTATTTTTTTTTTTCATTTAATCTATTAGAGTAATCCTTTTTAATATTTTAGCCACCTCCACTGTTTGCTCTAAAATGCGTCCTTACTTTCAATCTTGGCTACAATTTCCAATCAACCCTCTGTGAAGCCCGTTGCGTCATAAAGCTCAAAGTTCATAAACTTACACATTCCGCACTCCGTCGACTCGTTTATCCCCAAAAAACGATCACTACTCTTAACTCTGGTTAAAGGTTGACACATTTTGCGCCACAAGCATTTTGTTTGATTGCTGCTTCAAAATAACGAAAAGTTAGCTGGACATTTAGCACAGCTCACAATCGGTTTCCGCTTTTTTTTCCAATTCGTCATGAAACTTTATTGATAGTTAATCAGCAACAATAACTTTGATGTTACCCAAGCGGTATCAACAAATAAATACGAGAAAATATCAAGAAAAGCGTTCTTGGGGAGAGAGATTTATGTAAAATAAAACAATACGGTAATGTGGAGGACCAAATTACACAAAATTAAATAAATAAATGCGTTAACATGCGTTGACATTTAACAAAAGTCCCCCTCTCATCATCACATAGTGGTATGAACTGTTTGAACTGTTATAATGAAATTAAAACGTTTATTGCTGTACATTTATTTATTTGTTTATTCCATATTAACATGGCAGACTTACTAATTTATTCAATTTTGAGTAATTTGGTCCTCCATACATTTATATCCCTAAAGTGGAACTTGTTTGAGGTGGGTGTTATATCAAATATACTCAATGTAACGAGACTTGTTCTACGTGGGATGTAGTAAACTGACTATATTGTGCACATTGAGTACAAATTCAAAACGAGTACAGCGAGATGCAGCAGAGGCTGTTCATTTATGTCATTTACCTTATTTAAGTTCATATGTTTCATTTCAGTGCAGTGTGATACTTTCTATCGTATTTTACTGTCATTTATGGGCACAATAAGTTTCTCTCCTTTATTTCATTGCCAGCGGGGCTTCCACTCCATACATGCATGGGGGGGTTGAGCGATAGCAACTAGATGTAGTTGGGCCCACCTCTAAGCACATTATTGGTTGATAGGGGGGTGGACTCTCACCTACTCAGGAGTTGTCCAGGGTGAGAGTCGCTGGGCAGGTGTGGGGACACTCAAAAGTCCCCAGTTGCTGGCCGCAAAGTTGGAGTTTGTCCCACTGGATGAGATGGTTGCCTCAATGCATGTATGAGTTGCAGAGAGGAAAACTTGTTTGTGTTTATGCACCTAAGACCAGTTCAGAGTACCTGGCCTTCTTACAGATGCTGGGTGGGGTTCTGGAAGAAGGTTCCACTCCATAATCCTCCTGAAAGACTCCAACACATGAAAGCAATGATGAGGGAACGTGGACGGACATGATTGGGAGGAACGGTCTCACTGATCTAAATATCAGTGGTGGGTTGTTACCGGACTTCTGTGCTAGTCTCCATAACAAACACCGCGTTCAAAGATAAAGATGGTCATATGTGCATTTGGCAACAGAGCACCTTGGGCCCAAGGTCAATGATCAAGTTTATAGTTTTAGTAGACCTGAGCCTTATGTTCAAGACCCTCAGTTGAACAGAGGGGCTCAATTGGTGAGTCGGGTAAGGTGGAGGAGGAAGCTGCCAGACAGGCCTGATACGGCTAAATGTGTAGAGAGGATTTGCTGAGAACGACTGGTGGAGGAACTTGAATGACTTTAATTTCCATCACCAGAAGAGATTCTCCTACAGTCAGCAGGTGGTCAGACACATGGAGGCTGAATGGCTGCTGTTCATAACTCTATTGTGGAAGAAGCTATTAGGAGCTGTGGTCAGAGCTGGTTGGTGCCTCTCACTGTGGCAACAGTGGCCACTAGCTCAGGGGAATCTTGACTCTGAAGCGACGGTAGTTGTAGAAGCAAGATCCAAGGAGTGGGAGAAGTTTGGAGTGGCTACGGAGAAGGACTTTTGTTCAGCCTCAAAGATGTTCTGGAAATACCACATCCACAAGGTACATCCACATGCTGTTCTGGGTGTTGTGGATGAAGTCTGATCTATGTCTCTGATTAAAATACTGGCAATGAATTGGTCAATGTGTACACTTTAAGGTAATTAGATTCAAAGTTATTTTTAACAGGATACATTTCATACAAGTAACCCATTAATCAGTGACTATACCAAATGATATAAAGATTAAACATCTCCTAATTTCCTTTGAAGTAATGATTTTATTTTTTATATCATAACATCCATTATAGTAACCATTGGGGTGTTTTTTAACACATAATATTTTGAATTTCGCCTAATTTTCCCTTTGTTCTAGATGTGTTTATAATGATTTTTTTAACTCCCCAGAAAGCATCGTGATGTATCTGGCATCTTTTGGAACATCGTGTATTTCACTATAATTTTTATCTGCACTCCCCGGGCCAGTCATTAAAAAGTCAGCGATAGGCATGAAAAAAAATCTAATTAAAATCATTACAATAGGTAAACAAGTACAATAGGTATTAGAATTAATGTTTAGTCATTACATTTGTGATTACCGGTGGACATAAAGAATATCAGTATTACTGTAAATGGTAAATGGACTGCATGAATGTTTGATGTTTACAACACATCTGGCTGGTGTTTGAGTGGTCAGTGACAGCAGAGGGTACAGTGCGTTTATCCTCGGAGCAGCAGGCTGCACTCGTTTACCACATTGATTATGCAGTAAGTCAGAGGGACAGGTGTGCGCTGTTAAACAGCTGCAGCAGAAGCGTCGTGCTCAGAATATAAACACAGTCATGAAACAGACCTCACTCCTCAGCCAGATGTGTTTACCACGGTAGGCTTTTGTTAATGAGCCTGATCAGGAAACACTTGACACCCCAGCAGCAACTCATCGATAGATCCCACTTTCAGACCCCTTGCTGCCATGATTGCCGATATCAGAAGCTAGAGAGCTGTAAACAACAATTCCCGTGATAAAATGAGATAAAACCTGAACGACAACTGTGGGAAAATTGGGTCATTGCAGCAGCAATCAGTAATAGGAAACAGGAAGGAAACGTAAGTAATTTCAGGAGGGACCATGTGAAAATTATGAAGAAAAAATATGAGCATTGAATACTTGTAGGAATTAGCTGCATTGTATACTATGAACAACAGCTGAGATATGTTCAGTGTGTTGTGAAACAAAAGAAAAAGAGTGTAAAAAACAGCATCTGAGTTGATTGTGTATACAGAGGTACATAATGGAAACACACTCCCATCATTTGGTCTATAGAAGACCATACATACTGAGCAGAATGTGTCAGCATGTATGGGAAAATATATTCATCCGATCGACAAGCTCCAATTTACACACACACACAGATAACACACTGTATATATGGAAATTTGGATATTTGCAATATCACCTTTTCAGTTTATGATGCAAATACCACAGAGTAAATAAACCACAAGGAAGAAAATCAGCGTAATATTGGAATGAGATGAGTGTATTCATTTTGAATATGACCTATTTTTCTTCTTGAAAGTCAGCGTGAGGAAACTGCTTCCACCAGGTCACCCACTAGAGGGGGGTAAGCACATCCTTAATTTTTGTTACTCTGACTCATGTGATGGCAGAGAACATAAAAGATGTGAGTGTGGGTCACCTCTTTAACTCCTCTTATACCTCCTTAAACTCTGCAGAAGGAATTGCTCATTTAGTCCAATTTGGGATTATTCAAAAGAGTTGGATATATTGAATGTTCCTTTTCACATCCCTAACCCATTAATAATTAAGTATAACAAGGAAAGGCTCTGGGCTGACCCTGGTATTTCCATGTTCTCCCCATGTCTGCGTTGGTTTCCTCCAGGTGCTCCAGTTTCCTCCCACCAGCAAACAGCATGCAGGCTGGAGAGTGAACTGGAGTATCTAAATCAGCCACAGACGTGAATGGGAGTGTGATTGAGTTGTCTGTCTATATGTGTCAGGCCTGTGATAGACTGGTGACCTGCCCAGGGTGAAGCCTGCCTTTTGCCTAATGACCACTGGGATAGGCAGCAGCCCCCCCGTGATGCTGACATGGATACGCTGTATAGACGATGGAGGAAGGGGTGTATACTGGAAAGACATTAAAAAAAAGACAATTGCTAGATTAATGATAAAAAAACTAAAATCCATTAATGTAACATTTACTTTTTAACCTGCTCCTGAAATACATATTTCTCTATGTTTTGCATTGTCCTATTTAATGTTTTATAACCCTTAATACTTTCATCACAGAACCATGCACACTTGGTGAAACATTGATGAAGACACTTGTACCTTTAAGTGTAAAACGAGTGTCCTCTTTTGATTATCCAAGCATCTTGGACAAATCATATTGAATATTGATGCAATAGGCTGCAACAACCCTTCTATTTTCTTAGGACACTTAGATTTATTGGAGCAAGCTATCACATCCTATTTCCTGTTTTATATCTCAGTTATTCTCTTTATTGTGCTCCTGCATGATATGGCAGACTTTCAATCCAAGGTCAGGTTTCTTAGGCTCCTCAGTGTCTGTTCCAAGATTGTGGGAGCTGCGGTCACAGTGACGTTTCGAACTGAATTCAACCTAAAGTTACCGAGGTTTGCAGAGAACATAACGGGGGACAGCTCCCACGTGTTGTACCCAGAGTGTCAACTCTTAGCTTTTAAAAGGATGCACAGAGACCCAAAACATAGACAGAAAAGTTTAAACGTTCTTTTGTTCCAGTTTTTGTTCATACTTTTGTAGCGTTGTTTATTTGTGATGTTGTTTGTTGGAACTATGGTGCAACACAAATGTCTGAGAAATCAGACAATAAAGTGTTGTTGTTGTTTTGTATTTCTTCGTATTATGTCATATTGTTTCCTGAAGTTATGACATTTTTTTAATTTACCTTAAAATGATTAATTGCATTTTATGCATCCTAATACTTTTGATAGCTTTGGAAATGTTGGCCATTTCGTATAATTTAAACTAAATTCCGGTGTTTATGAAGATGGATCCTTTGGGGGCTACACGATTTAAGAGGTTTTCTATAAAACACCTCTCTCTGCTCTCACTTTAAATCTCATCTCATGCTTACTCCACCTCTCACGCTTTTATGTCCTCTGGTTGCCAAGTTCACACAGTTTGCTCAGTAGTTAATGGGAAAGTTGTTGTTCCGAGTCGTTTCAAAGCAAAGCCCCAATCAATCAATTTTTCCTCTTTTTATGCTCTTTTGTATTAGTGTTGCCTGTAGGGGAGTTGAGAGGGACAGGTTGTAAGGAACCTTCAGCAATGCGGCAATGATTGGAAACTGGGAGAAATGGTTGTTCAGAGAGTAAATGTTTGTGTGTGTATGTGTGTGTGTGTGTGTGTGTGTGTGTGCGTGTGTCTGTGTGTGTGTATGGTGGGGGGGTTGCAAAGGGGAGGTGGCTGTTCTAAACAAAATACAAACAATAACATTAACTCCGGTAACCACCAATGGGTCCATCTTCATAAACATTGGATTTTAGTGAAATTCTAGTTTCCAAAGATGCGAAACATTTAAATCCATCTTAAATAAAGAGAATTTCATGGGAAATTAAAAATGCTATAGCTTGAAAACATAAGGGTTTGCCTAAAAGGTGCTCAGAGTAACCTCCAGAAACTGTGTTCTCACAGGAATGTATTTTTTTGGTAACACAAGCGATGATTTTGATGTCAACATCTGGAGCTTTAGACAAACAAACAACAAAGAGAAAAAGGCAAAATCTGCAAATTCTACATCTGGTTTTAAAATGATGCACTGGCAGTTTTCCCAAAATGGAAAAACCGCTACTCAACATGCAGTTTGAAGTTAGATACAAATGTTTTGCCTTTGAGTTTTCCTATGGCATCGTGGGATTGTGGATGTTACATCTTCACTTTCATGTCTCTAAGATTTATGCAGGACTTTTTGAAATGGCACTAAACATACAAGAACGAAAACTACAGACATCAATATGCCACCATTCATTTACTGAGTGCTGCAGAGAGACAGATAACAATATAACAATGCATACTCTGTCAGTAAAGGTCATGTCCAGTGGATCACACCAGAATTTATATATATATATATATATATATATATATATATACATAACACAATACTGAATAAACTCAGACAAAATCCAGTTTGAGGCAGCATCATGACGCACGCAGTAACCTGTTTCTTATTCAACCCCTAAATTACATCACATGTCATTCATCTGATACAACCAGGCCACAGATAATTTGTGATTGGGGCTAATGGAAGTCCACAAGGACCTTTGAGTTCCAACATCAGGGAGGCAATTGCCTGCATAGTCGGGGGATGTACCTGATTTATCCCAAGCACAGATGAAAAGCGTTAGTCCTTCCTGTATCTGTACAGGTCTCAGATTCGGGTGTGTCACCTATCAAAACCCAACAAATCTACAGTGCCAATCTGCCACGATTCATCGTGTACAGATGGTAAAGCTAATTGTCCAGAATGGGAACATAAGAGTATCAGAGGCACAGTGACAAAACAAAGATTTGTCATGAATTTGGTGATGACTCATTCTGTGATTGCTTTAATTCCACATCCATCAGCCGGTTCTGTTCTCCACGTTTGACCTTCATGTATCTACCTCAGCTGTTTCACAACCGTGATTACACACGTGGAAGGTCAAGGATTTTAAATATTTAGACCACGTACATTACTCCTCCCCCTCTAAGATATTAACCCTAAACTACTCGACTGCAGTCGAAGCGGAGGCATGGCTGATGTCATTGAAAGGAATGGGACAGATGCTCTCTCACGGTGGGGACTAATCAATTTATAGGATGATTTATGAAGCAGCACGTGCCCAGAGAATCACATGTAGGACATACTGTAGCATGCATAGCTTCCTGTGCATCTACGGCGTTGTTTAGTTGGACTGCAGCATGTGACACAACTGAGAAAAGACAAATCCATAATATATACTGTAGTGCTGGACCACACAAGAATATACAGTATGTGCCTCCTACGGCCTGTTTTAGAGTTTATAATATTCACGTCAAAATCCTACTGAGAAAACAGCTATTATGTTCTCCAAATTCATTATTTGGAGGACTTAGTCCTTTGTCTGGATTATTATTATTGCTTGTTTGACGGAGCTCCTCCAGTACATTACATACATGTAATACCTTTTAGCCTTTTGGTTACATCTGGCATTTTTTGGCATTTTTTTACTTTATTGGGTTATGTTGTTCTTTTCTGTTGAAAGCAAACATCTTTTTTTATGATGTCATCAGTTGAATGTTTGTTTTTTTCTGTCAGCGTCTATTGTGATATTATCAGGTGCATTGTGGTTATGTAGCATTTTGGAATATGGAGATTAATTGTGCAAAAATGGCTTCGCTGGCCACTAACTGCGGAGGTGTATATACGGTATTTATGTGTGTGTGTGCCGCTGTTGAGATTGTCAGGGAGACTGAGGCTTACCACAGCCCGATGCCTTAAAATGAGTGAAGTCAGCCCAGGGTATAGTTTAGTCCCAGGCCTTTTACCTTTCATGGTTTTTGTGTTGTAAAAAGAAAGCTGAGAGCATTCTCTACTCCTGACACACAGGGAATGTAGAGAATAGACGCACCCTACACTACACTCAGCCTCATGCAGTTACCAAATCTCTTGATAAGTTTATACACTACAATCAAGCCGTAGGCCATGACGCCTGGCAGGGATTACCAAGGGATTACAATATACTCACCCTGCTGGGATTCCATCACATGGTAGATCAGAGCTTTCTGACAGGGGACCAGTGTGCAGCACTCCCCCTGGGCTATGAACACAACAGTGACATAGAGCCTAAATCTGTCTGACAGCTCAACATGAACCACTGTCTCCCTGTCTGTCTGTCTGGTGTGAATGTTAAATTAAAACTGCCAGTTTGGGCATCTCTGGGCGCCACCTTCCCGAGGGCACAAAAGCAATTTCAGTGGTTTGGCGAGGAGTTACTGGTTGCGATGCAGTCTATTAGTGATGCGATCCTTCACCATGACTGGGCTTTGTTGTAAGGCTGATCTGGGAATTGCAATCCCATTGTAAATACAGTATAGACTCTCCTGTTTTAGTGACTAATCGTTAGAGTTGTTTTAGAACTAGAAAAAGCCTGAAAATCGCCAACAAATTGCAACGCCGCGGATACAAAAACAGATGTTTGGACCTCTTGCAGATTATGTCTGAATGATTTGGAACGCTGCAAAATTAAGCAACAGATTCAAAAACAATGTCACGAGAAAAAATTGATAAATCCTCTTGTTCTCCATTTGTTGCATTAAACACTGGACACCATCTGTTAGGTTGAACCGCAGAATACAGCAGCAGCGAGGTAGCAGCTGCCACCCTAAGATGCAACAGCCTGTCCACGGCCTCATGTTGCATGCGTACACACTAAAATACCTCCGGGCTCTGTTAATGGGCTCTTACTCCGTCTTAAGCAGACTAGCACACTGAGCCGAGGGGAAGCATAAAGGTTATTAATCAAACTAAGCCGACTCTACACAAAAGTCGGCGTGGCTGGTTGATCATTTGGGATTACGAGGTGTTTTATCACAACTTTTCACAACATTACATCATTGCGCATTTGATACGTCCTCTTTCTTAATTTCCAGGCAGTAGGTGACTGAGATGGGCGTTCGTCTAGGCTGCTTGAGCGACTCCCCATGGTGGCCGCCGCCGCCGCTGCTGCTGCTGCTGTTCTGCTCCGTCCCGTGCTGTTTGGGCCGACCGTTTGGGATCCCCACATCGTCGGTGAATGTGGCAGTGGTGTTCAGTGGCTCGGCCTACCAGACAGAGATCAAGGGGAGGTTGAGCCGAGAGAACTTCATGGACCTGCCTCTGGAGGTGAACCCCATTACCGTGCTAGTCAACAACACCAACCCACGGGCCCTGCTCACCCGTATCTGTGACACCCTGTCCACCAACCGCGTGCATGGCGTGGTGTTCGAGGACAACGTTGGCTCGGAGGCCGTGGCACAGATCCTGGACTTTATCTCAGCTCAGACGGCCGTGCCCATCGTGGGCATCAGTGGAGGCTCTGCGGTCGTCCTGCCATACAAGGTCAGTGTGGGGCCGCTCAGAAAGTGGGAGAAGTCATAGATTTCAAAAGTCCACCAAGTAGGGCAAACTGATGGGGTTTTATTTTTGTTTTGTTTTTGATGGACATATGAAGTTTGTGACCATTTGTGCCAAGAAAATTTTTTTTTTTTAAATGCCAAGATATGGCAAGATATGGCATTTTTACTCCCCCAAGAAATTCTCTGTAAATCTTTGATTATCCTTTTTTTTTTTTTTTTTTTAATCTTTGGATACATTGGATACATTGAGTTTTTTACTTGAATTTAAAATAAAACTACAATGTTTATGAAAGCGAGCCCACTCTGGTTACCAGACATTAAACACCAGTAAATAAATAAGTAAACTTGGTAAACACCTCAGGCTACTTAAAGGATTTTGGATGTGTTAATGGGAATTAGTAACAATTTAATATTGAGTATACCACACAGAAAAGGCATGAAAAAAATCTCATAATCCCTGAAGATGTCCATCCATCACACTCACCCTTACATTGAAGCTATTGTTTTGTTTAATATTGTTTGTTTTTTTCCATAAAATTCTATTTATCCAGATGTGTTCTTTAGAAAGCGTCAGAAGTGTCTTTTTCCCTCGCAGCAATTCAAATGGAACATTATAAAGACGCTTTAAAAAAGTGGTTTAAGAGGTTAAACACAGGTCACAATACAAATTCAAACCAACGATGTAGATTTTTTATTCTTCAGGTTGAAAAAAACCCATTAGCAACCACATAATTGATTTGAGTGCAAATAGGTTTCATCATGAACAGTATCATTACATTGCTAGACAGTTACAGGATGTCATTCAATTATGACTTAACTATCAATAAATTTGCAAAATGGCAATCTGCTCAAGGATGCGCGAGAGTAACACCTGACACAAGCCGCATTAATGATCTTTGAGAACAAAGTCAGTGTTGAACAGAACTCGTGCACCCCATTACTGTAAGATCATTGACATAACATATTAAAATTCACCTCCCGCCCTTTTCCGCAGGGCAGGTTATCGACAATAGTGATGCTGTAACACATTACCAACAAGAGAGCAGTCAGAGAGGGTATACCTCTGCCACGGCTTAAACCAACAAACTTTTCTTTCCATCCATTTCTAGCTTATTTGCAAAAATACAACAGTTTTTCTCATAGCGCCAACATCGGGCTGATTGATGTTTTCATATCTAAAATACGTGGTGAATGCACATATCCACCAAGTTTGTTTACGACAGAATCATTCATTCGTGGATGAGATATGACAAGAGTGATCCACTCCCACTCAACTTTGAGGCCAATTATACCAAAACAGTATGAAATATCAAAAAAACAAAGACATAACTTGTTTCAGACATTCCACATGTTGTGACAACTGCCCAAAAATTGCAGGACTAGATACAAAAAACTGACAATGTATGATTGATGGGCTCTGGATAGACCTTGAATGACTTATAATACAAAGATTATAGGCCAATACGTAGAAGTGGTGAATACAGCGTCGCCATCTGGCTGATGGATGCCAAAATTTCCCCCTGGATCATCACTGCGCACCACGCGTCACATAAAATTGTCACAATGCTTTTGTTAAAGGCTGCTCCATGCCAGCCACGCGTAAACACACTCTGGATCCCACACACTCGAGTCACGTGAGTTTCTGGTCAGCTCTACTCGTCGTGTGATTTTAATTTAACCGAACACGGTGGTCGCCCTTTCAGTCAGCGCAGCCTCTCCAGGACAATAAAGGAGATGTCACTCACCAGTAAATGACTCCCGTTGCTCAATTACACTGTGGCTACGCTGACTTTAGCAACACATTCATCATAAAGTACAGAACACGCATATGTTATGAGACATAAGCAAAATGACAAATACAGCTGTTAATATGAATGGCTGCCTTTACGTCTGCAATTATCCATCAAAGGAAATGAAGGGCATTTGCATATTCTGCGTTGTAAATGCATTAAAACGATAGGATATAGACTCTGTGTATAAATTATTAATATGGATGGTTGCAGTTGGACATGATGTGTAATCCTCTGCTACCCACTGTGCTGCTCAGGTTCCAACTGACATATGCGCTCTTACCTCACTTGCTAATTTAATGTTTTTCACCGGAGTATCCTCGGCTTACGTTGGAGTCTTTCATGTAGCCGGTGCAGATGCAGGTTCCGGAATGATAGAGATGTTCATCCACGCATTGCACATAAATTGTGGATCATGTGGGTCTTGATATGACAACAATGCGTAAATGGAGCGAACACTCACATCTCTGCAAATAATACAGAAATTCTGCAATGATCATTTTAGATTCATGTCCACAAAACTAATCCCGATGAATATTTTTACATATGAATATGCGACATATTGTGAGTATTCTCATGTAAACTGATGCTGCTCGTGGTTCCAGGTCAGTCCTTCTCTCCGTGTTTTCTTTATAATAGTCAGGGATATTGCCTGTTGACTGATTTATGGGACGCTGTCAAAGATAGTCAACAAGGCAATGAAAGGCCTTCATTTTTCATACATGTCACTGAAGAACCCAGAGTTTGATGTTTCCGAAAGTGACAGCATGAAATTAGGTGATGAAGGGATTCCTGTCCGGAAGATGTTTTACTTTGTTGATTGGCAACATGACAGTGCATCATCATTCCCTTCATCTTCTATGCAAGGGAAGAAGATGAAATAAATTGTGGTGCACAAATTTGCTTAGAGTGTGTTGTTTGTTTATGCATCTGAACAGTGAGTCTGATTTTCCCAAGGCTTTAATCTTGAGCACCAGTATGTCAGCTTCAGATTGACATGAAATCAAAGCTATGTCACTATTGCCAGTCAACAGAGATCAATCAGTTCCCATGGGCTCACTCGGTGTGCAAACATTGATAAAATGGCTTGCAGTCACTACTGAAACAGGATTTAAGCTCTTGAAATAAGTAACAGAAGGTAACCACCAGTGATCCATTATCGTAAACATCAGACTTTATTTTGAATTCTACTGAAAAGCCCAAATTTTCCAAAGATAACAAAAGTATTAGGTTGACTGGGGAAATCTGTATAAAATGACTCCAGCTATTAACATGGGTTAAATACCCACACACACTTTGAACAGAAGATGAGTAGAACCAATGTGTTGCCATTCACAAATTCCCTTTCTGAAGATAAAAAGGTGTTACACCAATTTCATGAGGGTAATTGTAGCACTTCAAAGTGTCTTGGAAAGAAATACAACCGAGAAGAGTTATAGCTCCACTGCCACAATGATTTAGACAGAGTGTTGAAGTTTATATTACAATCCTTTCTATTGCAAATATAAATATATCGTTTTTATGTTGGTTGGAAATGATTTTTTAGTGCTTTTTGAATGATGAAAGAAACCCAGCAGATTTCCTTTAGAATCGATTACACAGTCAAGGTGCTGCTGTTGCCACAGAGTTCCAGAACAAGAACAGCGTGAAGTTTGCTTTTTCATTTATTTCACATTTGGTAAAATGTCCAACCTATAATTCAGAGCATCCTTTGAAGCAGACCTCTGATGGATCACAGGCTCCAAGCCACAGTGGCAGGAGTGAACAAAATATAAGTCACACAAGAGTGAAGCCCTGATTGTCTTCACAAGAACAAAAGCCCGAGGCTTTTCCAAAATCGGGAGCAGTCCCTTTTGTCTGCGTCTGCCTTCACTATGTCCTAAATCACTTGTCTCCGTATCCACCCTTATTTGCATTCTAAAACCGGCGGCACAATTCAGCATCCTGGCAAGCGAGAGCGAATACAGAACGTCCTTAAAACCTCTTAAACGCTCAGGAAACCAACAATGGGTCTATCTCAAACAAATAAATAAATCAGGATGCATTCTGGGTAAATCTGTATAAAATGATACCCAACATAACCGGAACAAAAATTGAAGCTGAAAATATTACGGGTGAAAAATTGACTAAAACATTGCAGAATTTTCATGGGCCTTTTTCCTTCCAGGAGCCCTTTAATAATTGGAAAGACATAAGAAAAAAAAAATAAATAAATAACAAACACAATTAAAAAATAACAATTAAATAGAAAATATTTTTTCCTCAAATTTCTCTTCATTTATGATGTGCTTGCGTTCTGTATCATTTTACACTATATACTGTATATTTCATATCCTCCATAATGCTTCCCGATATATTTGCTGTCTTTGGCAATCACGGCCATTTTACAAGTGGTGGTTACCCGAGAGTTTAAGGGATTAATGACATTTGTGCAAACAAAACCGTTTCTTTGAACGCACACGTGCCCGAAGCGTACGGATTGCCCGGTAGCACCTTACAGTCTGTTAATCTGGGTGTTCTTTGGCTTTGTGAGAAAGGTCAAATGACTGGTGGTTGTGCGTCTGTTTCCGGTTGCAGCGCAGGATCAATGTGACGTCAGGACTCGGCTAGAGCGCGTGGAGGGGCGCTGCCAGGGCACATCACACTGTGTGGCGGAGGCAGACATATGCCGCGGCACAGAGCCATGTCATGAGCGAGAGGAGGAGAGAGAGAGAGGGAGATCTGGCAGCGGCTCTGTCATGCTGTATGTGACTAGGGGAACAGTGAGCCAATCTCTGTTCCATATATTTTGTGCTAACTCACTACCACAACATATTTACAGTGTATCATCTCATCACGGTTTCAGTCTCTGCAAGCCAACAGATGTCACAATCACGGCCAACAATCTAACGCCCGCAAGTTACCTATCAAACGACGCTGAAAGATGAAACATATTTGTCTCTGTAAATGCAAGCAACCACTCGTATTAAGAGTTGAGGATCATCAACGTTTAACAGGCAAAAATTTTAGAAAAAATAGAGCTTTACGTAAAACTGGAACATAAAGACAATTTGTGTAGATTTACATTGGGACATTTTAAAAATTATTTCTTTGGCGTGTTCTGCTTATTTATGATAGTTAGAGTAGAGAGACAGACGGGAAGGATGAGGTGGAGAGAGGCTATGACGCGAAGCAAAGGGCACAGACGAGAACCGAACCCACATGGCTGCATTATGTGGTTCTCACTTTAACCCCTGAACCACCAGGGGCCTGAACTCTGGGACGTAAGTTTTTTTCCACATTCATGTGTGCGTTAAAATTTGTCTTTAGCAGTAACAGAACTTAAATTTAGTCTGTTGAGTGGGCAGACAACACTTTTGGAAAACTGCAACTTACAGAGCAAAAAATCTAATCTGACCTGAAACTCATGAAATGTTGTAAAATCCCTGTAGTGTACAGTATGTCCTTAAATGAAATGGCCTGCGGCTGCACCATCAGTCTGTGTTCTACTAACTGAACTCTTGTGATCACTCTCTGCTCTGATTGACCCTTGGGCTGCTGTTGGTAAGCAGGCACTGACAGAACAACGCACCTCTGTGAGAACAAACAGCTTCCGTGCTGTGGTCATAGCAGGAACTGGCGGCTGGAACGGCGCTGAAATAAGGCAATAACGTTGACAGATTTGCTGTGGGGCAGCTAGGGGACAGAGAAAATGAGTAGATTTATAATATCTTCTCCTGCTCCTTCGTGACTAACCTGCATAAGATCCCTGCACTCAGTGTGGATGGATGCAGCGAGATGGCCTCATCCATCATCATCCACAGCGCTCCCTGCCTCCGTAGAGCTGAACGTAAATTAATTCCTTGTTAAGACACTGATAACTGGATGACATTTCTATGTTTTTTAACTAATAATATACAGCATGAAACAGTGTTATATCATTGTGCGTGACACCAGATCGGCACGTCAGTCATTTTACGCCAAATGTGTTATTGCTTCTGTCGCATAGCTCACAATTTCTTCCATCCATTCACAATTCAAGGAAAAATAATCGCACGTTATTTTTGACAGTGTAAAATTTGCAGTGTGGCTATTACGCCTCTTCTACAATGTATACATTTACGTTTAAACTCTTGAGTTAAGCATCTTCATCTTGTGAAATACCAACATTTCTAACGGTTATATATAGTACCATGGATTCTGGGGAAATCTGGATAAAATGATACCCAATACATCCAGAATAAAGGGAATTTGAAGGGAAATTAAAAATCCCATTTATCCTATATTATTATAAAAAGTTGCTTTAATGGATTTTAGGAGCATTTGTGCATTTCCATCATATTATGTTCAATTATTAATGGGATTCTACTATAAAAAAGTCCAATTAAATGTACCCAGAATCCTTTAAATAACCATTTTCTTTGACTATGAATGTACCAATTAATGGAATCACCACTGATTAAGTTAAAAAAAATCACATCATGAGAGGACATCCTTCTCGTAATTACAACAATATTTCCCTTTTTGGATACAAAACAACAAAATGTGGCGAGTTAATGGCGATCACGATGCAGTCGGTGGTGTGGGTGGAATCAGCTGTGACGTCTGAAATCATAAGATGCTCATACATCACAAAACCACTGAACTCCTCTCAAGGACAACAAGGTGACAGACAGAATAAAAACACACCACTGTTTGGATTCTCAGGATATCTGGACGGTCCATAGCTGAGCTCAGATGAGGGCATGGTGCTCAGGATGGCGTGCAATGCTCCAAGAGGGGGAGGAGGTCAGATGGAGGCCATCTAGTCAATGTCAAAGTGAGGCAGGTGCACCGTGCACTCTGGAGTCGAACCCTGCGGTAGGATGATTAAAGGAGACCGAACGCGTAAAACGTTTAATTAATCTTGGATTAATTCCTAAAATAGAAAACCATGTCATCCATTTATTGTGGAATACTCACACTTATCTCTGCATTCTGTGAGTGATTTATGATGTTGTTTATTTTGCAGAGCAATCTGACACAATAAACGGGAGGCTGTGTAATTTAGATCTGATGGACAATCAATAATTTCTGTAGAACCAAGTGGTAATACAAGCACAACCCATCAGTGGCTGAGTCATTAAGGATACCTCGGTATAATTACTGTGAGGAAATGAGAGCTTGGCTGAGACAACCGTGGGCATCTATCTCATGACAGAAGTAGGGTGTCTGGATTTCAGACAGTTAGGCAGCCATTCTCATAAAATTGAACTTAGAATGTAGAATTTAATTGAGGGCAAGAAACCTTTCTTATGGAAAATGATTATTTCTGTCTGTGATGAAAAATAATATGGAAAATATCCTCTATTCTTAAGGTAGATTGTAATAGTTTTTAATAACAAGTAACTCAGTTTCATAATTACTTTTGTTATCGAAGCTTGCCGTAAAAAGTAAGGGTTATTAGAATTGGTTTTTAGGAATTTTTGAAAAACTCTGAATATTCTCAGTTTTCTTATGCCTTTTCTCAGTGGTATAGTCAATTAACAATGGGTTACTAATGTGAAAAGGCTCACAAGTTTGTCCATAGTCCTTCAAATAACCCCAAACTGATTGCCTTAAAGTGGAATCAATTATTTATTCTTTTTCCCATGTTTATAAAAGATCATTAAGTACATTTTAAAGTTACATAAAGCAGAAATTAGAGGCACCTTCATTTCTTTCTCAATGTCATTGCATTTGGAGAAACACAGTGCAGGTGCTGGCCTCAGTGGCAGTCCCACTCCTCTGAATCTGCTGAAATATGGATTATAGCCAACATCTGTGTGGCCAAAGCGTGGCGTGTGGGTTTAAGTGATGAATGAGTCTGCAGCTGCAGGGAAAGCAAAATAAAGCTGAAGCACTTAAATCCTGTCAATGCAGCACTACAGATGTTACCAGAAACTGACTTCTGAATGTATGTGTATGTGTGTGTGTGTGTGTGTGCCTTTGCGGTCCTCCAGAGAACTCATTGAACATGATCTAAATTGAATTATGATGTTAATCTCGCTTGTTAGCTGGAGTAAACCGCTTGCAGTTGGTTAACTAAGCGTAAAGAGCTCCAGAGCATCCATTTTCCTGCTCTATGCTGATGTGTGTATGTGTGCTTGACTCCAGGGTGAAGGCTCCAACTTCCTCCAGCTGGGCTCCTCCATCGAGCAGCAGATCAATGGCATGTTCAAGGTGATGGAGGAGTACAACTGGGACAGCTTCGTGGTCATAACCAGCCTGTACCCGGGCTATGAAGCGTATGTGGAATACATCAAGTCCTTCACAGACACCAGCTACTTCCTGTGGGAACTGCAGGATGTACTGACCTTTGACATGTCATATGATGGTGTGAATGACATCAGAGCACGGCGGCTCCTGCAGCAGATCGACGCCCAGGTCCTGCTTGTGTACTGCTCGCACGAGGAGGCCCAGTATCTGTTCGCCATGGCATCCGAATCTGGACTTTTGGGGCCCGGCTACATCTGGATTATTCCCAGCCTGGCTGTTGGGAATCCTGACATTCCTCCACCGGACAGCTTCCCCGTCGGGCTCATCAGCATCATCACAGACCGGTGGAGGACGAGCCTGAGGAAGAGGGTACGCGACGGAGTGGCCATTGTGGTGAAAGGGGTGCAGAGCTTTCAGAAACAGAGAGGCCTCGTACCCGAGGGCCACAATGACTGTCACAACCCGGTGAAACGAACAGCTACGAACGACACACTGTTCAGGTAGGGGGAAATGATGGCGGCCTCCGTCTGTGGTTTTGTGTGTGTCTTCATGGTGTGCTCTTCTTTAAACTCTCAAATACTGCTCACCCAAAACCATTCATGTACTTAAACAAATTAGCATGGATTTTAGCGCCAACTACTTCAATATTGGCAAGCATCTTCAAACTGCATATAAAGTTTATGCAGATTACTGTTTCCCCGTTGGTCCCTAAAGACCTTGTTATGCTCGAAAGTGTTCTTTTTCTCAAAAATGTATCAATAGTGTGAGGGAGAGATGGAGAGAGAGAGAGATAAAGAGAGAGTATCAATAAGAGTGTAAGAATCGGTATCAATAAGCAGTAGCACTACCGGTGCCAGTATTGATAACATCCTAATGGTACCCATTCCTATAAAAAATGTAATAAAATTTTGTCAGATTGGGTACATTTTACTGTAAAAAGTCCAGAGTCATTTAAACTCTGAGGTAACCACCAATGGGTCCATTTCCATAAAATTTTATTTCATATTTGAATGTTAATGGCCAATGTTCCCAAAGACACGCAATACATTGTGATCTATTGTGGGGAAATCTGTCTAGCATTATTCATAATTTATCCCGAATGAAGAGAATTTTAGGGGTAATTTAAAATTCTATATCTTAAAGAGATAATGGTTTCTGTTATGGATTTTTAAGTCTTTTTGAAGGCAAGAATTATCTTATGTCTTATCTATTTCAGTTAGAAGGAATTATTCATATTTTCATACCCTTTCTACATGGCATACTGTTTTTTTTGTTAGTTTAACTTTGTTAACTTCTTTAACGTCTGTTTTGTCTACCCATACATATTGATTTGTGGTGTTTTGTCATTTTGGAGCCACGTTAATTTCACAAATTAGACATATGGGTTATCAATATTGGAACTAAAATCTCTCACTTCTCACCGTCTAACTTTTAGTTTCTTATGAGAGCCACTGGGCTGGTGGTGAGCTCATCTGTAGCAGTCTATTATGGGCTTTGTTGTATCCATGTTCTGGGCAACATGGACCTAGGCTAATATTTATAGCGTTAAAGTTCTATATAACTGGCGTCAGGCACAACACCAAATGACCAACAGCCCCTGCTCACAGCTGTTTTGGCTGCATTTATTCGTCCATTCACCTCTGGCTTAATGATTCTGGTTACCAAAAGCTCAGCCTCTACCCCCATATCTTAGGCCCAGCATAAGGTGGTGCAAAGTATCAGAGCAAATTGTTGGTGCAGCACAATGCATTTACACTTTGTCCAACTTCTGAGCACAAGTCTATTATTGCACCGTGCTGCTATTTAAATAGCACAGTATTCAGATGCATCACATATGCGGGTTCACAACGCATGTCTGCACTGCTTGTCTTGCCGCAAGAAAGCGGATTATTGCATTTAATGTAGACAGTTTAATTCAGTAGGTGTGTAAAAAAGTATGTAGTAAAGTAACTTAAACAAAAAGTCAGTCACATACTGAGTCCGGTGTTAAATTTCACATTCTTGTGTTCAAATCTTGTGTCTTGTGTCGTGTTTTATTATCTTACAAAAAATGCTGGACCATGTCTTCTCCATATAAGGACATGTACGTCACACAGCAGGTGGCGGTGTCTTCATTTAGAGACGCCAACCGTTCTTCTGCTTTTGGACAAATATTGGGATTTCATCAATTAAAATATATCCACAAGCGGTGCAGATGGCAGATAATAACCGATACGATTCCACTTTACCTCCATATAATGGACAAGGCTCACACACGGAATTCCACATAGGCGGCTTGGCGTGAAAGCTTTCATTAAAATGCATGACATCAGTCCTTACCAATAAAATCTTCTGTTCCTCTGCTGGTTGAGAGCCGCTTACGTAGATGATTCGCTTGCGCGCTTTTATGTCGCACACGAGTAAATCTCTTTCCTCGGCAGAGAATCTCTCTATCATGCTGCCCTGTTGCACCAAGAAGAAGTTCTGTGTCTAGACTCCGCCTTCTAAATAGAAACAAACAATATCCAAGCGCACATCGTCCTTTAAGGGACTGGTAGGTGACGCTCCGATTGGCTCAAATTACGTTCAGTGCAAAACACACCTGTGACTAATAAGGAGCCTACATCCAACCCCTTTGTGCCTCACTTTGTGCGTGTTGAATAGCTAAATGGACTTGGCCACGCCCCAAGTGCAGGGCACAGTAGACGTTGCATCATAGATGGCTTAAATAGACTCTTCATCTATACCTCTAAGAAAGCCATTTTCACTACCAGGCACAGAGTTCATTGTTGAACATTCAGTCTAATTCAGTTTAGCAAACACTCACAGAAGCTGCATGAAAATCACGGCATGCTCAGACTCATGTTTAATGTTCAGCTAAACGTCCATAGTCTTATGAAACAGTTGGAGGCTTGTGTCGCTTTGACACATGCGATCTACCAAATTGAATTTATATTTCAGCGTACAGTGTAAACTTTTATCTTCCCCCAGATGGCTTCCATTTGCAAGTCGCTTGTACTTTTCTCCAGCTGAGTTTGCTGTTTGCAAAGCCATCTGTCCAAACGTTGCTGCTGCTGCTGCAACCGAGGTCAAAGACGTTAAGGTGTTCCAAGGGCTTTTTACAGTCTGGTACCTCTTTATGGAATCTTTACCTTCCAGACATCAGAGACAAATAATAATAAAAAAAAACAAAACATAAAAATAATAACAGTCAAAAGACAGTCATAAGAACCTGGTGACAACCTTTGCCAAAGTCAATCCCATAGGACAACAGGAGAGACAACAATAACAACAGAAAGAGACAACAGGGAGCTCCTCCATCAGTCTGATGGGACCACATAAGGACTTCATAGGGTGTCCGAACGTGACCCCAACCTGACCAGACTGAAGCTAGGAAGAATTTACAGACAAATCTCTATGTGTTAATTGAACGTGATGACTAAGTTACAAACAAACAATAAAAAATACTGTTAAATAAGATTTTAAGTTTTGTGAATGAAGACCCAGATAGATTTTAATATCGCTGTGCCATGCAGTCCTGAGCAAACTAAATAATCTCTCCCCATACTACAATTAGGTAACACGTCATCATTTCCTGATGGTGGCAGAATATTATTGATTCCATCCATGTATACGTCATACATGCATTGTTTTGCATGTAATGTGCATGCATTGTTGTGTGGTGGTTTAATCCCATAACACAATTCAAGACATGGCCAAGGTAGAGAAGCTGGAGAGGTCTGACAGAGTAGAAATCCTAAATATCCCATATTTTCCATGTACATCTAAATTTGTCTTATTCATGACTTCCTGTGTGTTTGTGGAACAATTTATGGTCCCTGTACATTTAAATTGTTTTAGCTGCAGCACTGGAATAAATTTCCTCATCGACGCAAACTCCCATACTGTATCTCTTGAAGACCGCCAGTTAAATGAGTAGAGGCAGAAGTAGTGAGGACCAATAATTCTTCCCTTCACTCTGAACCGGACCCAAAAGAGCAATCTGCTGCCATCTGCGCATGGGAAATCACAGCAAATACTATTTTGACAGTTTTAATCAGGCAAAGAAAGAACAAAGGGAGGGGGAGGGTAGGTTGGGATTTTTAGCTTTTGGTGCACACAAGCCAAGGTCATTCAAGGATAAGAGCCTCTGCGTGTGGACAAAGTGGCTCCTGAATTGTTCAGAACATCATCGCTCTCTCTCTCTCTCTCTCTCTCTCTCTCTGATCTAAGAAGTCATTATCCCCCCTGACTCTGGCTCGCCTTAAGGAAGATGACTTCACCCTTTGTATACCCAAGCCCTGAAAGGGAAAATGTTGAAATCGTGAGCATTATCTCATTATCTCAGACTCTGACTGCACCAAACTTCCCTTTGTGCGACTTCAATCCCGAGCAGACTCGCTCTGAACGGGAGCAGCAGTGTGTAACATGGGGGTTTAACTGCGTATTATCCTTACAGTCACCAACCCACCGGACGCCAGCCCCTTCGATTTTCAGATGTGTCCTCGTTTGGTCAGGGTTTTAATGAGCTTTTGACGGCGAATCACATCACCTGTTAATAGGATTGTCGCAGATTACCACAATAAACTGATTTTCACACGGAGAAGGATGAGAGCCATTCCGCTCGCAGCAGGCTTTCATCACCTCGGCTGGAGTGTCGGTGACGTGAGAGAGCCGCGGTGCCACGGGCCCAAGAGCTGCTGCCAGGTCACCTCGTGCCTCCTTGGTGTCAAGGAAGGCAGCGGCTCTTTGTTTGATGTTAACACGTTTCCAGCCTGATCTAATCTAATCTAATCAGTCGTGTTTCATCAGCCCGGGAGCAGCACGTAAAGAGAAAGAAGAAAATGACCATTTGCACTTAAGCATTCCAAATGACAGACTCCAGAAAAAAGATAATAGCAATGTAAAGAATTAGTATAAAAGGGGGCGTAGCTCTCCTTCTCAGGTTTGATACAATTTCAATACAAGTCCAATTCGACACAAAATGATGATGAATGATGAATTTGATCATTTTATCATTATCATCATTATTGTTATTATTAATACAATTATATTCAGCACTGATTCAGTTTAATACGAGAACAGTTTTTTACACATATTCAAAAGCACTGACTTTGACTATGGTTATAAACAAGATATTCAAAATGCTTCTTTAACCTTTTATTTTGAATAAAAGTCCCGCTATTACACAAAAAACAACGACTAATCAATATCTGCAACAACAATAATATAATAATAATAAAAAAATCAGTCACTAAAGCAAAGTATACGTACCACTAAAAAACTGCTCTACACAATGCTGCGTGACATGTGGATCACATGTGCTGCTTACTGCTGAACAATGTGCAAACACGGAGACACAGAGCCCCAACGTCCGCCGGAAGAATGTAACAAATCCACTGATTCGCAGATTTTTAAAAAATGGCTGAGCACTCTGCTGCTCCGGGTCACTTTACTGTCTTGTCTTCTCCAAGGGTGTGCTGACAGGCTGGTGTACCTCCCACAGTATTTTATTGTTGCCTTGTTATAAACACAACAGCTCCTCTATCCATTTGTTCCATTTTTGTCTTTCCAAGTAAACACAATCACAAGGTGCCAGCAAATGAACTGCTCCAAACTGGAGTCCACGGAGCAGTAATGACTAGTCAGAGAGAAACGTTCGGCCCTCGGGGGAGGTTTGTGATTGCTGAGTGCTTTCTTGTTACGAATGTTTGTCTGTTTGTAGTCATATTTTTCTCTCTCTCTGTCTTCTCCATTTACACAGGCACATGTTGAATGTAACCTGGGAGCACAATGACTTCTCCTTCAACAGCAACGGTTACCTAGTGAACCCAGCCATGATCATCATCACGCTGGACCGCGAGAAGCAGTGGGACAAGGTAATCCATTAGGCATTCAGATGACCCAAAGACCAGCAAATAACCCAGAACGGTTTTCCTTAAGGTGGACTGAATAGCTGATAAATTGCCGGTGATGAAGGGGTTAATCATTTTTACGTACTGACAGCCTCTCTTACTCCTGCCGTTTGTCTCTCCAACACACGCTGGTAGTCGGGAAGTTCACTTTGAACAGACCCCTGGAACATAAAAGCACCGAACAACAGCCACAGGCTTTGCACAGTTAATTATGTCGTATTGATGTTTTTGGGTGCAACTTCCTCTTAAATTCCAATATGTTATTGACACCCTGGCTGGCAGCTACGACCGTAAATTTCACTTAAATCTCCGGCTGAGGTTTTGTTCAGGTGAATCAGATGTTGTTCTTCTCTCCACTTTCCTCTCGCTGTCAAATATTCAGAGCACGGCGTTGTGCTTATTTCACAAAGTTCTGGCTCTGCGGTGCGAGGTGATTATTCTCTTATGCTTACCCGTTACTTCTCTGTGAGCTGAAAATCAATTCCACCTTTTGATTGCCTTTGCCTCTCATTTCACAAGTTTCAGTCAGGGCCTAGTACTCATTGTTCAGCCTGACGCACTTTGGAATCATGTCTCGCATTACGGACCTCACACGCTACCTTTCTTTTTAAGTTATTAGCCACTTAAATCGCTAATACAGCGGCTGTACTTTGCAACTTCCCAAGGGTCATTGCCGAGCTGCTAATACCATCTGCGGCTTCCTCCTGTAACTAAAAGTCAAGGTAAGTTGGAAGATGGAGGGACGCATAAAAAAAAGATGGCAGAGCTGATATAGTGTAGTGGCACCCGAGAGAAGAAGCCCCGGAGGAGCGGAGTGTTCCTGTCATTGCTGTTATCTGGCAGGTTGATATAGGAGGAAAAGTTGCCACGCGCTGCCTCTATCTGCAGGGCTCAGCAGAGAGCCTCATACTGCAGCCTCGACAGCTCATTCTGCGTTCATAAAAAGGACAAAAATCTAACGGAACTTAAAAGCAGCTCAAGTGATTGACTTTCAGATCACGGGACAGATTTGAAGAATTGCTTTTCTTCTACGTGCAGATCATGAAATAATTTGGCGTACATGGAGTGTCTATGACGGGACCTTAGTCTCTTTATTGTCTAATCTACAAATGCTTATGTATTAATCATCTACAGATGATTAATGACCCTTGACCCTTGATGACTGTTAGTTTCAAAAAACAGAGGATAATCATCTAGAGCAATCATGGACCAAAAAAAGCCAGACTCCTTTTCCTTCATCCCCTTTTCCTCTCTGTGTTTTGCGTAAATGAGTCGATGCAGTTATTTTTGTATATAATTTGAGGTTTTAACAGTCTAAATTAAACTGTTTATGGATTTAAAACTTTGGTTGGTTTTGTGATCGTAATTTGTCTTAATTAGTTTGTGCACAGCAGCTCGCGTGCAATTACGTTTCCAATTTTGAGTTCTCCATATTTTATCTTATTCCTATCTTATCTTTGTTGGTGTGTGGGAATAAGTTATGCTTATTAAACTTGTATCATATCTTACCATAGCCTATTATATTTATATGTGTTTAATATGCATTTGAGAGTTGCTAAAGTGAGGTTCGTGGTAGAGTTAAAGTTTATGTTTTCTATCTATATTTGTTATTAATTTGTTCATTCAATTGGAATATTGGAAACAGTTCGTTCACACTGCATCCAAAGCAGATTATCTGTAAGGTAAAATCATTTTAATACTGGCTAAAACTGGTTAAAAGACAAATTGTTCCAAAAAAAAACTTTAAAAGTATTTTTCCTCAATAATCTCTACAACTTTTGGTATAAGATTTCACCATTACTTTGTTTCAAGAAGGCCTATGCCTGAACAATTGGACGAGCCCAGTCAGCATCAGGGGCCACATCAGACAGGAGCAGGTGAGAGAGCTACAGTGGCTGGCTGCAAAGGGACACGTTAGTAAGACTGTGATAATGAGAAAGAAGACATGGAATCATTTTGCAGATCTGTATGATCAGGATGATGAACCAAATCCACATGAGGCCCAGAAAAGTACACACTTGCAAAGTCAAAGGGAGGTTATAGGAACAAAGAGAAGATATGGACATGGAAAGGAATCAGAGACCGAAAATGTTGACGTGGAGCCAGAAATGAAAAACAGAAAGTTACAAAATCCAATCCAGTCCATGCAGAGAAACAAAATCCAATGAGGTTTTCATAAAATCTTTGAATTTGAATGTGCTAGTGCCCCAAAAACAAACAAGGCCTGTCATTTCAGGGGCAGTGGTGGTGGTGGTAGTAGTACTTCATCAATCAATAGAGGTCTGTATATTTGGATTGCTTGTGCCCTTTTTCTTGGCTTGGCTTGGCTCTGTGCACAGCCCTGCTCCGTGGGTACGGAGACACAGCCACAGTGACGTCTTTTTGTCCTGAGAGTCCTGCTTCTTATGAAGTGTACCGACGCACAAACAAACACGACATCTTTCACCTCAGTGTATTTTCCACCGGTTTGAAATTCTGATTGACTTCACACAACCCCTGGAGTGGTGGTTAGGAAAACATCTGGGCTGATCAATACAGCGTAGTGGAATAACTCAAACATCTGGAGTCCAAAATGATATTTGTACTTTCTCTCGTTTACTTTTTCTTTTTTCTTTCCGGGGGGAAAAGCTGTGCATTGTGTGATTAGAATGTGGGAGGAACATTTTCATCAGACAGACACATTTGGAACCGTTTAATCAGTAGTAAATTGGTTAGTTATTGAGTACACTTCAAGGAAAACTGTCCAGGGTTTGGATACATAAATACAAAGGATTTTGGATACATTTATGTCTTACTTTACTCAGATTTAGGTTGAAGACATCTTCCTTTGCCTTTACATTGGCTTGTTGTGCAGCGTCACGTCCCACCGCTAAAATGAAATCAGCTTTGGTTTCATGTTACCCACCGGAGCCCATTCACTGCCACTCTGCGTTTTCATGGATAAATGAATTATTGCTGAGTGTCCAGAATGAATAATCTAATAGGCACATCCACACTCTGTGAACTGTGTTAGTAAAAGTGTTGCTATATGTTATCCACATCTTTCCGTAGCATATTTTCCAAAAGGCCTCGTGTTTCGTAAATGCTTCGTGAATTACATCGATATGTTCCCGTTTTCACCTTTAAACACAATCTTCTATTTATTGGTGTATTATTGGACGGGCGGGTGAGTCAGAAGTTGTGCCTCGCTGTGCCCCCACTAACTACCAAATGCAACAAGCGATACATAGCTGAGATTATATAATTCCGACACCAAAAGCGAATGTTCCAATTTGCCTGTGATACATAAATGTACCACAGGCAAACAAGGTCACACTTCGCTCAGATGTCCCGACTTTGCTCAAACGTCCTCACAAAATTTCTTGGGTAATTGGTTTTCATAATCAAGGCAGATTTTAATACCACGCCATTACTGAGCACAAACTTAATAATCTGAGCAATGGGTCATTGTTTGGGCTAATTGAGATCACTGTGACTTTCATTCTTGTCTTTGCAGCCTGGAAGCAAAATGACCAGACTTAGAATGAGGCCAAATTGGGGAGCTTGGGACTAAACTGGACAGGGTTTAGAATATTTAATTCCGGATCTCGATTATGTATTCAGGTATTATGTATTCAGCCTGCTTGAATGCTCTCAACATCCAATTACATTGAGCATACGGGTAATATAGCAGGGGTGGAATTGCTTTCATTGCATTAGATGTCTAATTGCACTCTCTTCATCCCCACTGACCCAAGAATCAATTGACTTCAGCTGTGTACAAAGTAGAACTCTGCTCATCACATATCAAACACACGTGATGCGCGACATACAGTCCTACTGGCTTCTTAATGGTTTATTTGTGCCTCGGTTTGAGGAAAACTGGATTTTATTTCTAGCATTATTGCAGCCTTACACACTGTGATTGGTGTTTTCTCGTGTGTGTGTGTTGTTTCTGTAACGCATCTGTGTCAGATGTTATCCTCTGGTCTGTTGTATGAGTTGTTTACAAACATGCTGATTCTCCCCTGGTTCGTTGACTCCTTCAGGTGGGGACCTACGAGATGGGGATCCTGCAGATGAGATACCCGGTGTGGCCGCGGTACGGCTCCTATCTGGAGCAGGTTTCAGATTACAGACATCTAACTGTGGCCACCCTGGAAGAACGCCCATTTGTTATTGTGGAGTCGGTGGACCCTGTGACCGGTACGTGCGTCAGCAACACTGTACCGTGCCGCCGACAGTCCAACAAGACGGAGGCGTAAGTAACAGACTTTTATACTCCTCAACAATACTAACACATCAAACTACGGCGATGTAGGACACTTTGCACACGGCTAGACAAATGATGCCCCATTTACACGACACGACATTGGCCCAAATGACCGCTCGCCAACAAAATCCGTGTGATCGCAACAACAAAAGCCCCCGATCGGAGGCACATCAGAGCGTGCTACTTTGAGAGCGAATCCTCATGTGTAAATTGGGCAAGAGCATTCAACAGGCTCACTCACTCTCAGCAGAGCACTGTGTTTCCAAACAGTCATGTAGAGTGAACGCCTCGCGACTTCAGGCCACGGAAATGCGGTCATGTTGTGCGAGCTGCAGAGCGATCTAATGACTTGGGAAGCGAGGGGGTGTGCACGAGAAGCAGGTAACATGTAAACAGGCTTTGATAACACCACAAATATTTTGAAATGTGAACCAAAGTACAAGTCAATATGGCTTTTCTCTCTCTCTCTCTCTCTTTAGGTCACCTCAGACATAAACTCTAGTAAATTTAGGGTCCAACTTGAGTGGTCAATTAATTTTTGGACGTTCGGCTCATGTAGCTTTTCTATAAGTCTGTTTTGGTTTAATGAGGTAGCAGTGTAATAAAGTAGTAATCTGTTGTCTGTAATATAAAGTGAACTCAAAGGTTCCACAGCTTCCTCACTGTTTCATATGCACTCATGTATGTTAACATGTCCATCTTAATTGATTTTACTGTATAGTTAACTGGAGAGTGTAATTAGCTGTGAGATTAAGAGGTTCTTCCCCTGCCATTAGCCCAGGCATGGCTTCTTATCACTCTGTGGGGTGAGATACTCATTAGACTGCTTGGCCACAGTGCAATATCCTAGGGATCACCCTGTGACCCAATCAAGGAAATATATGTGCTGCATGGTGGGATATCAATTAGACGGGACAATTAGGCCGTGCCATCCATCCTGACCACCTAGAGACTGATATCAATGTTCATTAGTGGAGAGAGATGTGCTGGCCGTTATCCATTACTGACAATGGTGTTAACGAGATGAGAGGGACAGAAGATGAAGATGAGAAGGTTAGATCCCTTCAGTGCTACAGGCCAGCACTTTAGTGCTTTGTCGCTCACGCTTACCAAATCAGTCCATCGGTTTAAAACGCATAATTCCCCTGATTGAACAATGGAGTATATCAGTGGCGTTGGAATAAACAGATAGAGGAGATGAGACGATCGAGAAAGCGGTTAGCATGTTGGGTGAACGAGGGAGAAACAAATTAAAGTAGCACAAAAGCCTGCAGCAGAAAAGGCATTGAAAAAATCACGCCGCGAAACGTGTTCCCCCATCCACTTTATAGGTGTTTGCGAGGTCACCCGTCTTCCTCATCAGAATCATCTCCCCGAACAGGACCCTCAAGGTACCCATAACTCAGACCAACATCAGCGCTGTTTGAACAAGGAGTCATCCATCATACGGGATCTCCGTTTCTGTCCCAGAGCGCCTGGCCATACGTTCAGCCAGGCTTATAGACCATCTGTATGGATCACTTGAATGTCCTCTGAGAGGCTTGACAAACAGCCAGGCTCAATCCTGGCTCAAACAGACAAAACGAGATGAAACACGCTCCTCACCTTGTCCCCGGCGTGTTCTCCAGTGGGTCCGACCGTCTGATCAGACAAATCTCAGGCTCATCTCCTCACTGACTTGGTATTGCAGACAGAATATCTCTTTAGGCGTGTTGGCAGAGATTAATTCAGAGGTAATGCCCTGGTGAAAGGTGTTATTGACCTGGGAAGATAATGTCATCGTACATTAGCTATGTTCAGTGGGAGTCAGATCATAAGTTGATTTAATTAAGGAGGAGAGTGAGTGCGCAGTAGATGAGCTCCCTGGAGGGCATCAAGTAACAGAACCAATATGCACAGCACCAATAAAATTAAAGCTGCACTAAGCAACTTTTCCCCTCGGTGGCTGCCAACGGCAAGTGAGAAGAAACGCTATATAAACTGTTTGAACGCCACCACCTACAAACTGTTTACTTAGAGCAAGATTGCAGCTATACATAAGAGTCTGCTAGAGTTGTCAGGCTGAACCGCAACCAATGTCAAAAGACGATTATTCCGCTTCGGCTGCCTGATCTGTGCGTGCAAGGAGGGAGCAAGGTAAATAAATTGTGAAATGGTAGAGGCTGGATGCTATGATAAGCATAGGGATACACTTGTTGTTGTTTTTTTTATTTCGTGTCTCATAAAAACCATAATATTGTCGTAAAATCTAACTTGTGTCCCGGTCAGAATGAAATCTCAAGAGAAGAAAACAGTTGAGAGTAGACACGGATCAATAGGACCTCGACTCTTGGACTTTTGGAATATTGATTTTACAAAGAAACTGTGAAACTGTCGCGCAATATAATGGAGGTGTGTGACGGGTTCGATGTCAGGCTGTAGTCACAGGCACACACAGACGTGTGGACGGGGATACGTAGAACACAAAACTTCTTTTGTTTAGTTCGAGCAGAAACTTTTCTAATGCCAGTGAGCTGCATGGTGCTGATCAGGTGTTCGTCTGTCTGTCTGTCTGTCTGTCTGCCTCCCTGTCTGCCTGCCTGTCTGTCTGCCTGTATATCTGTATATCTGGCGGCCAGGGCCTGATCTCACTGCAACACAGGATTAATAGATTAGATCTTGATTAACTGCTGCACACACCCTCAGACAACACGTAACCATGTTCCCTATCACAAGGTGATTCTGGCCATGTGCCACCCATTCATCCATCTATCCATCCATCCATCCATCCATCCATCCATCCATCCATCCATCCAACCTTTCACCCACCAATCCATACATCCGTCCATTTTCAAATCCACATTACCTTTGCTACTTCAATGCTGACGGATTATAACCACATATCTTAACTTCAGTGTTAAAAAAAGTAAATCCTGGATTGAAATGATTTGAGATGAAGAATTTAAAGGGGCTGTTTCATTTATTTTAAATTGTTGACTCTTCATCGTTCCTTTTAATTGTCTCTTGACTCTTTAATTTGTGATTTGCATCTGCGAGATTTGTATTAGAATTAGCAAACACAAAAAACAATCATTTGCCTTGCCTGTGCCAATAGAAATCTCAGCGTTTCATGCCCTTATGTGACATCTTTTTACACTAAAAGCTGTACATCATATAGAGTAAGACAAGATAAAGCACGCTCGTGCGGTCTTTCGGTCACACACGTGCACTCCCGTACACACCCTGGCACCACTGCCTCTCCATCTATAGAGCAGTGTGAAAATATTATTCTAAGATTGTTCACAGTCTAAATAAATGACTTCACAGATATGCCCCTGCACACACACATATTCCCAAAGACCCATTTAAATGCAATTGGCAGCAGCCTTAAAACCCCCGGACGTGAACCCTGGCAGCTGGTGAGTCAGGGGATGTTGGGACCTTTTCTGTTTACTTTATGTCTGGTGGTGGCACCTGACAGAGACGCTCGTATTCCTCCAATGTGTTCGTACGGTTTTGTTTGTGGCGCTCGGCTCGGCCTGCGTGCTACCTTGATGCATCCCAATGTGTGGGTGCATTGTCCGTTAGACCGGAGGTGTGGGGGAGGTTAGGGGTGATGCTTCATTAGTGATCTCTGCATTGCTCTCATGGCTCACTGGTTACATTCTGCATCACCAAATACGGCTCATCTGATGAGCTGGAGAGATCTGCTGTCTGCCAAAACACCCCTGTAGAAGGATCACCAAAGACTAAAATAAAATATACTGCCATTATGACTTGTGCCTAAAATGATGCCACTTACTCTGGTGACACACAGGATGCAGGAGTGGATATCCATGGAAAAATGGCATCACTAAATAATCCCCACTTTCTAATCACAATCACAGCAGGAGAGAGGCCATCAAAACGTGGACGCCTGCTCACCTCGGTGCTTGTCTCTCTAATCCTAGCCAGTTCATTTGAGCTATTTCTAATGATTTAGTCTGAAAATGAATAATTCAGTGAACAGTGGAACATCACCCCAGCCTCTTTTGATGAAACCCTCATAGTCTGCTTTCTGTTTATCCACATGTTAGATTAGTCACTCTTCATCCAGAGATCGCATCTGTTCTCATCACGTACATGAGAAACGTTATTGAACTGAGATCAGACGAGCGATTTTTGAGCGATCTTGTGCTGCTGGTTTACTGTCGAACACGACTACTTTGCTCCGTCTTCTGCTTTGTCACATTGCATTCAGTGTAGCAAGACTTTTATCTCTTATCTTACTCTAAAGGCGGAGACGTGTCTTTTACCTTTCATAACAATGTACCCCTGTGAGAGGATTTTCCTCACAGGCATACCTGAAGAGTAAGTACAGTGCTGGGCTGGAGCCAGAAAATGACATGAGACCGTCCCTGTCCACTACCATCCTGCCAAGAATAGACAATGACCCCCAGGTTGCCTCCGAGTCAGGGAGGTGGTTGAATACACCTGCCATGAACTGATAAATTTCACAGTTTTTGGTCCTGTGGTTTGCGGGGAGAAAACACAACACACACACACACACACACACACACACAAGCCACAACATCAAAACACAGGCTAACAGATGCCATCGATAATCTACGAGCCTCACAAAAGCTCTCTTACCCCAATAATCAGCCAGGTGGAGCACGTGCTTCATACAGCAGCAGCGCAGGTTTCGGTTCCGATCCGTGTTCTCTGCTGCATGTCATCCCCTCTCTCTGCCCTGTCCTTCCTGTCTAAGTGTCTATCACGATAAGGCATAAATATAAAAAAAACGTAACAAAAAAAGCTCACCAGGAAAAAAAACATGGGTGAAAATTTTATAGAGCTGAAGAAATTGTGACATTATTACTTCCATTTCCGTCAGCTTGGCTCCCAGTTATGTGTGAATCCTTGCCGCCTCACACTGCACAGTCTGTGGTCCTCTGTATCTGTCCAAACTACATTAGATAATAAAACACATACGATTGAACTTTGCAGAGTTTCATTCGAAGAGAGAAATCAAGCCCAGAATCTGCTCAATTATCTTTTTGTGTGTACCCATCCAAAGTTGTTCTCAAGGAAAGAAACTCTGCCTCTTAAACTTAGCCTCTCTGTGAAGTGAGCACCAATAGAACCCACACACAGCCCTCCTTCAGTTACATGTTTGTACGGGGGGCACTGATAAGTCCGTGTTAAGTATTTACTTATTCATACCAACAGCATAACTACATTAATTCGCCTTCCTGATTGCCTATGTGCGATTCGGAGAACAGTGCTCTGTCTCCATTATTCCTGCCGCCATCCTGTTAGTGTGAAACTGAAGGACATTTTCATCTCCACGTCCCCGGTAATCCTGCTGATAAGTAAGGGGAATTGATTTCAACCCTTACGTCAGTCTCTTTTACTTGGTATGCATAGTTTGAAAGGGCCGTTTAGCTTCCTCTGCACGCTCTCTCTGTGCGTCACTACTCCAAGTGTGTAAGCAGGAACAGCGAACAAGTGTTTTTTTTTTGTCAGGAACGCTCAGGTGGCCTGGCATGTGGTAGGTTTCGTGCAGGGGTATGTCCTCATTAAAACGCTTTAGCGCACTGTAGTCGACCATCTAACATCCAAGTCGGGGTCAAACCATTTGCTCTTTGAAAGGGAAGCGCGGAGGGCAGGGAGAGTGTGAAATAGATCCGAGGTGGAATGTGTCGAATTTTAGGAGCAGTAATTCATGAGGAAATGTGCCACAGGAGTAAAATAGCAATAAAAGGTGAAAGATGAGAAAACTGGTAGCTTGCCAGCTTCTGAGCTGTATTTTTATCATCTGACTTTGTCAGAGCAGCTGGTCAGCACCTCTAGTCTGAGAGACAATCAGTCAATCAGCAGCCGCAGGTTTTTGAACCAGTCAGATCCTACCTAATAATGACTGATACATACACACTCGCAGCCATAAGAGACAGACAGCTTACCCCAAAACGTATACATCTGATGGCCAGATGAGTCCTTGACAAAGCCCTTCAGTTCTTGTCGCTCAAAGTCACAAGTTAACAATGATGTGTGTGACTTGTTAGACCTTGCATACGGTCGTAACGTATATTTCTCCAGGCCAGATGCAGGCGAGCACAGTGACCACTGACCACACGTCTGACACGGCCATCTAACAGAACCAGCTTGTGATCAACAAAATACACCGTGCTCAGTTACACGTCCAACAATCAGAGGTGGTTTCATATTTCATTCATTTGAATGGAGAGTTTGGACTACTTGGACAGTTTTACTGGAGTTTTACATCTGGTCGGGTCAGATTGAAAACGACTCATTTTCACTGCTTCCTAAACTCATATCTTTCTACTGTTGCTGTGGGAAACATATCCTTTAGATGTGCGAGGTGTCGCAGCTGTTACGTCAACTTAGGGCTCATTCTCCAGTATTGATATGCAATGAAAGAACAAAGCTGGCACAGTGGTTCATTTCAGAACGGGAACGATTGGGGAATTTCATTGAAAACAATCTCTGAATTTGCTAAACTCCAAAAAAAACAACAAACCGGAGGTGCGGAAAGCAAACAATGGCAGAGCAGGGTGACTGCGGTTCCACTGGTACTTTCTGGTCTTGTTAGCATAGATGAGATCTGAGACCTCTCTTGTTGTTCATATTACAGAACAACAAAACAAACCACAAGTACAGGTGGCTTTTGGGTACTGTTAGAAGGATTTCAGTTCATTTGAGGTGTTCATATATCCACTAAAAATGATGAGCCGTAGGCTGGAGACCACTTGGAGCAGGTAAACCCCTTCCAGCAGCATTAAGCACTCCTCCCATAGCTTCTCTCTCTTGTTTTAACGTCGTAGACCCATGTTCATATCGTGCATTAAAAATCCTGTTTAACATATTGGCAAGTCCGAGCAGTAATTTTGAGAATCGCCACAGTTCCATGGATAATACGCTGCAGAAACACTGATGACACCAATAATCAGCTCTCCATGTACATATTAACGCCACCTGATGCGCTGTGAGTGATGTGTAATTATCTACTCAGAGAGACCCAGCCATGAGTTTCACTCCGCTCTGCCATTGTTTGCTTGTGATTAATTTATGTCAGTTTTGTTTTGGACTGCTCAGCTGTCCGTCCATCTGTCGGGGCCGTGACATAACGTCCGTGGAGTCAATCCAGCTCTCCTAAACCCCCATCCTGACTCAGCCCCTGTCGAGTAGATAGCTGTTGCTCGCGGATCTACCATCGGTTTCATCATTTCCTTCATTTTGCCTTTGCTAAGCCCTTCCTGTCTGCTCCAAATAAAACAGGGAGATATTAATAATTCATTGCTGTGGGGCATCACTTCAAAATGTGTCAATATGAGTTGATTCTAAATGATTATATAGATTTAAATACAATTTAAGATAAGTAGAACTAACAAGGGCACCCTTCCTCTTCATAAACACAATGCTAAATTGCAGGAAACGCAAAATTATTCCTGCAAAGCAAACAAAGTGATCTCTTCAGCGCCTTAACCCACTTGAATGCCAAGTACGTTGTGCTCTGGGCCTCCCATGTGGAAAGTCTGACCTTATTAGTAACACTTGAAGGTGACATTAGCACTGTCTGTAACATTCCAGGGATCGCAATCAAGATCTGAACAGGCACACCGACAGCCAATCAGAAAAGCCTGTTGCTGTGGTCTCATGTTAACATGTTACAATACAAACAAAGAAGAGCCAATGACATCACTTTAAAAGTTAATCTACAACCTGATTTTAACTTTAAATTGAGGCCTAAAAAACTTGTTCGATAAACCAAACCAAGTATTTGTATATTTATTTTCAGTCATCTTCTGCTGCATTTTTAAAATATAGTCATTATCTTTTGCATGAAATTTGCATCGTTGTATTGATGATTTGCATAATTCATGCAACTACAGTAGTAATCAACAAAGTGTAGAATAGGTGCAAGGATGGGCCCGCAGTAAAAGCCAGATGTCATGAATCTGGCAAATCTTTTTGTTTGTTTTATTCTTTGGCAATATTGTCTTTAAAAGGGTAAATTTAGGATTGTTTTCCTCATTTTTTTCCTCGACAGCACATTCTTTTGAAAATCTGAGGTCTAAACGTGTTATTGTTCCCTTACTGTGTAAATAAACTAAGCTGTTGTTAAGGCTGATTGGATGGTATAAATATCAGTGGGTGCATCCTTAAAACTATAGTGTTTTGTCTATTTCATATAAAGGAATTCGTAGCTTCGCTATTAATATCCAAAAAATGGAGTGGAGTTAATAACTGGAGATTTCTGTGCTGATTGTCATAACGAGAGTTTAATAGCCCCATTTATAACAATCTGAATGTAATGGTGTGGATCAATAGGAAGCTACAATGATAAAGAAACCAATACTCCTCCAATTTGTTGCTACAGAGACACCGTGCTGACCTTCAAATGAAACTTTCACCTGCAGTTTTATGCTGGTTTTAATATTAATAACTGCCCATCTGTCTCTCTGTCTTGAATTCATTCTTTCTCTTTTTTTTTTTTTTTTAGCATCGTGGGTCACACCGAGCCTTACACAAAGCTGTGCTGTAAGGGCTTTTGCATCGACATCCTGAAGAAGCTGTCTCGCAATATCAAGTTCTCCTACGACCTCTACCTGGTCACCAATGGCAAACACGGCAAGCTGGTCCGGGGAATTTGGAACGGGATGATCGGCGAGGTAAGAACAACAGACCGTGAGTCCGAGCTTATGAATGAGAGTTCAATCTGTTTGCTTAGGGAATAAAAGGTTTACTGTAAGTAAGATTCAAGGTCATTTTATACAGTATTTACGCTGTTACTGTCAATTATTTTGTTTCTTACTGCAGGAGAGACAAGGAGGACAAATTAAAACTGCCAATTATATTATCAGTATAATATGCTGACAATATGGACATTACCATTTAGATAAGAGAGAGATAGAGATAAACCAATAAATGGCGCACTGTCATTTCAAGACACCCTTCCGTCTTATTGTCACTTCCGTGATGATGTGTTACATTTTCATTGGTAATACAGTCGTGCAGAGAGAGAGTGCATGTAAATTAAACTATGTCACGTCGAGAGCTGAGAACACAAGGGAATCCTACTCGCAGGCATTAACATAAAAATAAAACCGCCAAAATCATATAATCGTGAAGCTTGTACAGATATATCTTCCTAAATTGGGTCCCACTCACCAGAAAAGTCATTCTGGCACTGCCGGTTGTTATTTGCTCTGCAATTGTGAAGATGGATGGTTTTGATCTTTCGTTGGATCAAATGACGAATATTAACTAGCTAACTGTCTAGCTTAGATTAAAAAGCTGAAATCAAACAACGCATCTGTCAGCACAGTCTTTGAAGTTTTAATTTTTTTATTGCTTTGTTGTAGTGAATTTATTGAACGATGGAATAGCAGTTTTACTCTCTTTCCTCACAGCCCAGCAGAGGAGTTTGCATTTTCTGCTCGTGTCTGCATTGGTTTCCTCTGGGTGCTTTGCTTTCCCCCCACAAACAAAAACATTTGTGTTAGGCTTATTACCCCTCCCATGGCCCCAGACCAAGGCCCCAGACCAAGGCCCTGTGCTTTGGATCTGGATTTGGTCCCCAGGCGTTGTAGTCGTGGTTGCCCAGTGCTTTCAAAGTTAGGACGGATTAAAAGCAGGGAACAAATTTTGTTGTATGGAGGTACAACAACAAAACAAAGACTTCTTCTTCTTCTTCTTCCAATAACACCGGTGCAGGCTGACTTTGGGGACAGTTTTCCTTATGCTGCACTTCATATATATATGAGCTCCCAAACCCAAATCCTACTCAAACATGTCAGAATTCATTATTTTTAGCTATTAGTTATTTAAGATCAATTTGCTTGCATGCATGTCGTTGTGGAGTGTTGCTAATTTGTGTGTTGCTACACGTGGGGTCAAATGCTCAGGGTTGTTTTTCATTATCTGCACCTCTGGACGGGGAAGAAACATCAATTATAATATCATTAGATTAGCATTAACGTAGGTACACATAACTTTCACGACGTGATTTGAAAATCGTAGCCAATATAGGCGTGTATACGGGGCAAAACCTTAAACTCGAGTACCCAATATTGGTCGCTTAATTAAAAAATAAAAAGGGAAATCAATTTGAAGCAGCAATTTAGGATTAATGAATAGCCATCAAGGTCATTTCTGGGTGAGGGTGGAACTTTGCTGCCAAAAGGAGGGGTAGGTGTCCTTGTGAGTAATCTTCACCATCAAATGAATCAATTCCACTGGCTGGCTCTCTGCGAGTGAAGTTGGAGGATACAACATTAGTTCCTGTGTTATGTATTTTCTTTCTGAGCAGGGAGGCTATTGTGCTCAATGAGGCATCAAGCTCCATAGGCGAGCTAATGGCTTGCATGAGGCAGAACGTCTGGACTGTAAATCTACCGGCTCTCCATCACCAACGGTGGTGCGATACTGCGGAAAAGGCCAGGAAAGGCAGTGCACGTTATACTGGCGGGATGCTGGGAGGATGTAACGTGCAGGGAAATCGCTTTTTTTGCATTTCTTTTTTCTCGCCGAGACCATCGTTGACCCTCGATCTCTGGTGATTAGTAACACATCCGATTCTGACTCCATGTTGTAATGATGTGTCATGCGACGCTTTATGTAACAGGTATTATACCATTAATAATTGATTAGAAAACGAGTGGTAAAAGCTGGAGAAAACAGTATTGTAAAGGCGTGGTACCATAAAGTTGTGAGGCTGGCTGTGGGGCGTACTGGCAGCTGTAAGAATGAGATCATATATCACCCTCAGGGACAGTGGCCTTGTGTGTTGACTTGGTTGATAGATGAGATTTATCTCAAAGGTCAACAGCGTCCACCCAGTAATATGTTCCACACACTACACAGTGTCCGATTTATGATAGCGACAGACAGGCACACACGCTCGCTCCATTCACTCTTCATCTCACCTCAAAAAAATGTCTCTATTGACTCTCCTCCCTCCACAGGTGTTCTACAAGCGGGCAGACATGGCCATTGGTTCACTGACCATAAATGAAGAGCGTTCAGAGATTATTGACTTCTCGGTGCCGTTTGTGGAGACGGGGATCAGTGTGATGGTGGCCAGAAGTAATGGGACAGTCTCACCCTCTGCGTTTCTAGGTGAGAGAGCCCGTCTTTAATAGCAAAAACATCCAGGTAATACACTCCTCCCTCCTTCACAGCAGACTAGGTAGGGAACTCTTTTGTCCAAATCCAGCCTGCTAATTCAAAAGTCTGACATATAGCATAAAGTTTCCATTCCAAACCCGAAAAGAGTGCCAGGAACTTCTATCCTATTACCAAGAGGGACCAACAGAAAGCGACCAAACAGAAACAAAGTTGGCATTCTTACCAAAGGCTTTTGTTCCACAAGAGTTGGTAAACAAGATTAACATTCTCCTCATATCCAAAGGAAGTCCACTAATTCTTTATGCAAATCTGATTTAACTCCCACTTAAACAACTTCTTTCTCAATTATTTAAAATCAGCTTTTGGCCTGGCCCATAGACATATGTGAAATGCTGTTGACAGAGTGAGGGTTTTTTGTTGCACGCGTCCGGCCATGACGATGTTCTCTTTGTATGCACATCGCTGAGTCTTTAACTCTGTTGCATAGCAATTTGTGAGGAACTGGTTCAAATATACGTCTGCAGGCCTCCTTGTCAGATGGTGGGGGCCAATCATTGTCGAGGAATGCAAGAACAGGGGAAATTTGTGCTTCCAACCAGGGAAGAAAATGGGGAAATTTAATAGAAAAAAAAAGAGAGATATGATGCGCTAACTAATTCAAGACGTGCTTGTTCTCCACTCCTGCAGAACCATACAGTCCGGCAGTCTGGGTAATGATGTTCGTGATGTGTCTGACTGTTGTGGCCATCACGGTCTTTGTCTTTGAATACTGCAGTCCAGTTGGGTACAACCGCAGCCTGGTCACTGCCAAAGGTGAGTCCAGGAGTTGGTGAGATCAAACATGACACGACGATCACATGATCTATGTTTGTAGGTAGATTCCTGTGGCTTGATTTCCTCCGTAGATCCTGGCGGTCCCACCTTTACCATTGGGAAGTCCGTGTGGCTGCTGTGGGGAATTGTCTTCAACAACTCGGTCCCCATTGAGAATCCTAAAGGCACCACCAGCAAGATAATGGTTCTGGTCTGGGCTTTCTTCGCCGTCATCTTCCTGGCTTCTTACACAGCCAACCTGGCAGCCTTCATGATCCAGGAGCAGTACATAGACACCGTGTCTGGACTGAGTGACAAAAAGGTAGCAGCCTGTCTGTGATCCGCTATGTTTTATCCAGGGCATTTTCTCGTGATTGATATACGGTTGGGGAAAAATAAAGCGTTTAGTATTGCCATGAAAGGCAAACATCCTGCCATTGAGGTGGCAATGTCATAGCTGCAACTTTCCTATAAAACATAAATGGGTTCATAGCACGAGCGGTGAAATTGAATTACATCTCCACAGTCTTTGGAATGAAAGCCTGTGAAATGTGATACCCAAGAGGATGTTTTGAGCACTTTGATTATGATTTTGAGTATTATCTCCCATATCTCCATAGCTGTAAAATGCATTTTATAGGAGTATTGACAAGAAGGGCCAAGTTAAACTGTCAGAGCAAAAAAAAAAAAAAAAAATTACCAAAGGCTCTTTGCTTTCAGGCAACCAAGGGATTAAAGAAGTACCACGCTGTCTGCCGTTCATTAAGATATGCATTATCTCCCTTATGTAAAGACGGAAACAAAGCGTGTCCATAGACTACTGAACAGAATTCTGCACGGCTGCATGCGGGGAAGAAACAGATGAACTGATGTTTGTCCAGCTGTGCTGAGCCCTCAGGTTAAGTAAATGTAAATGAGGTACAAGATGAAGCTGTAGAAAGTGACCTTGTATGAGAGCGGAGAGTGATGAAGACACCCAGAGCTGTTCTGAGGACACTGGGCTGCATTAATGGACACTTCACTTATGAGATGAGACTTTACACATGACTGTCATGGGGAATTTCTTATGATGTGCTAACATATCATGTTAACGCTGACATCTCCCAACCTCTTTCTATCCACCATTTGTGTGCAACACACAATGATTCTGCCCTCTGCAGTGCCCAAAGGGTGCATGCAGAAAATGCTGCAGTGATGTGCTGCGAGGGACAAGCAAACCAATGTCACGTCAGCCACGTGCAACATGTCCACAGATGGGAAAAAATAAGGGCTATCGAGGTTAAAGCATTAACCTGTAGTGGTTTGAATCACCCGTAGATTAAGACCGCTCGTAGTAGTCTTGCGCACGCTGTTGTTTTCTAATGAATGATGGCGAAGGAGATGTGTTTTTCACATGGGATATTTCAGGACAAGCCATATGCTTCCCGGGACAAAAGGAAAGTTATCGGCCATTACTGGCAAGGCTCTGGTGTCATTTGCAGTGCTGCTGCGTCGACGTCAGGGCCGTTTTTGGGTGTAGGCCAAGTAGGCAGTCGCACCATCGGCTCCAAGGGCGCCAGAGTGAGAGAGAGAGAGAGGCAGCCAGAGAAAGAGAGCAAAAATACACGAGAATGTATTTTGATACACACTACCCCACTTTTCAGCATGTCAAAATAGATTACAGAATACTACGTCCAAAGATTTATAAGAATGAAATACTACCTTGTGTGCCAGAAATACAAAAATGCCTCTTTAGAATTCTTTCCTGGAAAGCACTATTAGCTGTTGATTAGCTAGTTAGCTAGTGATCTAGCATTGCCCTCTAATATCATGTTACATGTTGTGAAGGTGAATGAAATGGCCGTTGATGTTTTTCACAAACTGTTGCAGAAAAAAAATTCAACTGCTTCATTCCGACTTTATTCTCGATGTCGTTTCTGATGCTGACGCACACCGTTTGACTTAGCTAGCCTCCACCTAGCAAAGCTCCATGTGGTGCCACAAAACTTAGCTAGCAGCTTCTTCTTTTTTAAAGTAACTTTATTTACTATACAAAATGATTTATTCAATGATACAACTATAAATAAAGTGATCAAATATGGAAAACGTGACAAAATGTTAGGATGAATGAATCAAGTAATTAAAGTATTTTGAAAGAATAATAAAAAAAATACACAACCTTAAAGAACTCTGATACGAATTACATCTGGGGGTGTTTTTTTAAGACGATGAAATACAAAACGGTATTTTTTGTGTAAAAAATTCATTCAATACAGATTAAAATATTGCCCATCGCTGGCCCTGTCCTGATGTTTCCAATATGTAACATCTGCACACACCAACAGATTCACCTCTA
>OMNV01002179.1:69496-81386 GCA_900303265.1 Brotula barbata
CTACAGCCTGTCCACAGTTTAATCTTATTCATTTACATGGAACGGCCTGATATGACGCTTCCTCCCTCATATACTAGTTAAAGCTCAGTTTGCCCCTTTAAAGATGTACAATCATTTGCAGGTTAATGGAATAGCATACTTTTTTTTCCATTGTATTCCAACCTCTGCCCTCTCAACTAATTAAAAGCAAAAGGATAAAATGAGAAATCCGTATCATATTGCAGACAATGGAAAAGAAGACAGACACAAGAAGGCATTTCAGATCCCCCGGGAAACACTGTTCTGGAGTTCATTTCTGTATATTGTGTTAGCTATGTTAATTAAAAGAGCAAAAGGCCAGCAGAAAGTGGCTAAACAGCCCATGAAAGCGGAGTACGGCAAGGTGGCCAATGTCATCGCATTAGTTCCTCAAAGTGTTTTTATTGAGGCTGTGAAGCTCTTGTGATATCTGCACATGACAGAAAAGAGTGTTATTACACTATAAAATACCGAAACAGCCACCAGTGCAGAACTGAATTTGATTATGTGCTTGTCGATTATCTCTGCAGTGAAAAGCACTTGCGACAAAGAGTTTCATTCCATAGGTTTGTGACATATTTTGGACAGTAAATCAAAAATCATCATCTTTTCTCATTCTCTCTTTCTCAACAGTTTCAAAAGCCGCAGGAGCAGTATCCTCCATTCCGATTTGGTACGGTCCCAAATGGCAGCACAGAGCGTAACATAAGGAGTAACTACCCCGAGATGCACTCCCACATGGTCAAATACAACCAGAAGGGAGTAGAGGATGCCCTCAACAGCCTCAAAACAGGGTATGTGTCTGCCAAGAATCGGCGCAGCTCGAAAACAATACAGAGTAGAACACGGACGAACAGTGGCAAAATAATTACATAATGGACATTTGTGTGAGAATCTGTTCCTCTCCCCTGCTAGAAAACTAGACGCCTTCATCTACGATGCTGCTGTGCTGAATTACATGGCTGGCAAGGATGAGGGCTGCAAGCTGGTGACCATTGGCAGTGGGAAAGTGTTTGCTACCACTGGTTATGGCATTGCCCTGCAGAAAGATTCACGCTGGAAACGACACATCGACCTGGCCCTGCTCCAGTTCCTTGCTGATGGTAAAATCCTCGTATTAAAGTCAACAATAAACAAGCAGTTGACAGATTTATTCCCCAAATAATTTTTGAAATTCTAATACATTTTTCTCCTGACCCTGAAAAGTAATGAATAGGTAAGAACAATGAATGCTGAATTGATTCAGATTTTATCTCCTACGTGCTGTGAAGGATAAAATAAATGCAAATGTCTTACACGGAAAAAATAATTAAAAAAACATCTAGCAGGGGCATAAAGACACACAGGCAGAGAGGGTGCAGAATACAGTAAAGTATAGCAGAAAACAGATAAATGCACATCTATAAAACAGAGCTGATTTAAGAGTGATTTAAAATGAGACGCCTCTGCTAAACTACATCAGACAAACGTCCGGTCGCCCTTGGCATAAATATGCAAGCGATAGTGAAATACGTGCCAAATATGACTTAAACGGCAACGTAATCTGAAACAATAGAATCGATTGTGCTTAGAATTATAACATGGAATATGAGTGATACGCAGCAAAAAAAGTAGATTTAGTCGAGTTCTTAAGTATTTGGTGACAAAGGCTAATCAAAGGCCATCTTCATCAAGTTTAATATGTAAATATAAATATGTATGCTTGGATTCTCAGAATGTGAACCCGGTCCTGATCAATGAGTGGACTGGCAGACTGTGCGCGGTGTGATTCCTATTGATGAAGTGTCTATCGTTGGTACACACCGCTACGTACCATCTGGTCATTTTTTTTCAAATGTACATTTTCCATTCACGGGGCCAAGCAACATTTTTTCATCTGCTTCCATGATTGTTTACCAAGCCACTCAATGGCGCGATTAATCTGTGTACATTTTTTAACACATTATTTTTTTTCTATAATTAATGAATCGAAATTGACATGATATTTTTACAGCCCTAATATATATATATTGGGAAGTAGCAGTTACAAAAAGTACAAAAATTCTCCAAGCTGAGGTCTTTGAGTATTGCATGGTCATGTTGTAATTTCTTCCTGGTAAGATGTGATGCGATGTGAGTATAAAACATTATTTTCCTTCCATAATTCGATAGCATCATCTGGCAGTTTGAGCTGATGATTTCCACACAGATTTATTCTGCTCGTGTTCAAAACTGTGCGCTCGCATACGGATCTGTCTGCTCGCACGGATTTCCTCCGCTCGCTTCAAGCTGTGCTCGCACATGGAACATGCAGTGGTACAACCCTGCCAAAAAGTCCTCCACCAATAGGAACGAACCAGCGTTTTGACCAATGAAATGATGGTCCAGGCTTTTTTCACTGATCTCATTCATTGGATCTTTTTCATAATCAGTGTTTGAATTTCAACAGTTGCTTTTTATTGTTTAAACTGGATCATTTCACAACTTCACTTAGTTGTTATGAACATCTATCTCACTGCTTTCTCACAACTTCAAACAGTGTGCCGCACGACTGTAGAGATTAAAACACTGCAGAAAATAATAATTTACCTGTTGATGATCCTGACTTTGGACAGAACAAAACAATCTGGGCAGTACTACACGGGTTTTGGTAACAACAGCCGTAATTTGCTTTTCCTTTCTGACTGCCTGACTGTATGCCGCCTCTTTCCTAAATCACAGAGAGGAGTGTAAAATTTCAACTCATTTGTTATTCATTTGTATCTGTAGCATTGGTGATTTCAGAAAGTTTATGTATTCTACGCAAATGCATCTGATGAGCTGTTGGATTGTATTTCATTACTTCCTTGAACTTCCAAAATAAGAGCACTTTCATCCATATTCTTTGCTCCTCGGTCACAGGTGACACACAGAAGCTGCAGACCGTCTGGCTCACAGGAATTTGCCGCAATGAGAAGAAAGAGGTGATGAGCAGTAAGTTGGACATCGACAACATGGCAGGGGTCTTCTACATGCTGTTGGTAGCCATGGGCCTCAGCTTGCTGGTCTTTGCTTGGGAGCATCTACTTTACTGGAAACTACGGCATTCAGTCCGCAAGTCAGAGCGCCTGGACTTCCTCCTCGCCATCAGTAGAGTGAGTAATCCTCACACATAAGCCAGAAAAACAAGCATGTGCAAGTGTTTTTTTTATTTAATGGAAATGTTGTTTTATGAATAAAACTAGAAGGCACTTAGGGAGCAAATACCACCACCAAGACTGACTGATAGTTCCACTCTGTCTCTCAATAACAAACCGTCTCTCACTGAGAAACCAACAAACCTTCTATTCTACAATGTCCTGTTCCAAAGTTATGGGCAAAATTCTAATAAATGTTGTTATATCGCCATCTTTTTTTTCTTTTGGACACGTAGTAGTTTATGAGGAATGAGCCACACACAGTAACTTTTATATCGAAACAGTAAGGAAGATCAGAAACCGTATAAAAATGTATAACTTGTCTGGCTTGGTCCAGAAATTCTACATGTAAAGAATTGTGACAATTGAAGCAAAATTGTAATAAGGGGAGAAAAAACTGTTCTGTAAAAAAAAAAAAAATGGTGTGAAATCTAGTAAGTTGCAAATGGCCTGTATCGATGGATGTCATTAGACCTAAAAATCTATATATCACTTAAAGTCCAAAAGTTATTGGCAATAGCGGTATTGCAGCACCACTGTCAGGCTGACCAGTACCAAAACTTAATGGATTCTATGGATTCTTCTCTAAAGTTTTATTTAATTTCATCAATAAATCCTGCCAACAGACAGACAGACAAACCCTACTCATCCTTGGCAGAGGTAAAGATAACCGCACATTTTAACACAAGATTGAAAGGACATTTAATACGGAAATACTAACTAACCACGTTCAGCCATTGATGGTTGCTATGCAACATTGTCTTGTGATTTCTTATGCTTGCATCATTACTGATTTTGCTAGCGTCTTCCACGCCACGGGTAGCTGGCAGTCGATTACTTGAGTCATCGGCAGAAGGTAGAAAATATAGTGCATACACAGTATGTGCTTCATGTTTGTTGATTTTGCCAATTGGGTTCTTTTTTTTTTGCCTCTGTCTTGGTAACCAAACCCTCATTAGCATATGCAGGTTGCAAGTTTAAAACCGTGTGAATGCAAAACTGACAGGGGCCAAAAATCAGGATTGGGAAGTAAGATCGGTTGTAAATGTTAAAACAAAAGTCACTCACATGCTACACATTTCTTACAAATAGACTATAATAGTTACAGTATATGATGTCATTGTTCTTTGACTTCTTTTCATCTGTTCTCCAAAATATACAGCATAGTTCTAGAAATATCAGCAGTGCAGAAAGTGAAATCAGTGCACAACCAGGCTGGTTGAAGGGCAGCAAAGATAAAAACGATAATCAAATAAAATGAGCTTAAAGTAATAAAAGGATCTCATGGAGAGTTGCTGAAATATTGTGATGCCGCAATCCCTGTGAAATTGAATTTAAATTGCCCCATAAAAAACCTTCATCAGTGTGTGTGACAGCAGTGAGGAGAGATTAAGTATTCAAACCTGTTACACACTTAGAAAGTCAAATAAAGCCGGCGGAATAGAAATACAGGAACTAATATACGCTGCAATCCATTGATATGTCTAAGCTGTCGTGAAGATCACACGGTGCACGCACAAAATGTAAAACGATGCAACATGAATCAAAAATTACCATGAACCATATCGGCCCATCTCATTCTTTAGTGATGTATTTAATCATTTTAATATGTTTGCTAATTAAACGACGCAACTAGAACTTTAATAGAGAGGTAGCCTTTAGCTTTTCAGAAGATAAAGTACCTTGAAAGAAAGAAAAGAGGGAAGAAAGAACAGCACTTTATTGATCCCCGTAGGGACCCATTTCTATGCATCACATGTACACGACACACACACACACACACACACAAGTGCCTGGGGACCAACTCCAGATCTTCTGCCTAGTGCCTTGGTCACTTGGTGATTAGCTGAAGACACATGTTTTTGTGGGTAGGGGAGAACGGAGCACCCGGAGGCACCCCACACGGACACTGGAGAACATGCAAACTCCACAAAGAAAGGCGTGGAGGTCGTCTGATTAAAACAGTGTGTCACAATCCAACTTGATTTCCACTTACATAAACATGCGTCTCATAGTAACATGTTAGTCTCCTTCTGTTTAGGTGGCTGTCTTGCATGGGATTATTTTAATGGACGTTCGCCCGCTTGCTGTTATTAAACAGTTCAACCTTAAATTATCGATTGCAAGAGGAAAAATGCAAAACCAAGCATTAATCACTTTAAAAAACTTTAATGAGCTATTTTTACTTTGTTACTCTACCCCCTTGGATCTCAATACATCGCCGTGTCAAAGCACAGGTTGTTGTTGTTGTTGTAATCCCCTCTGTCCATGTCTCTGCAGGGCATCTACAGCTGCTTCAATGGAGTCGAGCAAACAGACCACAATGATAGCATGCCGAGTCCAGATGTCACTACCAACTACACACAAGCTAACATGCTGAAAATGCTGAAGACAGCCAAGGACATGGTGTCTTCTGCCCGAGTGGAGAATTCTCTGGACAATGCTACCAAGACCATAGAGAACTGGAGTAGACGGGGTGCTGACAATATACGGGTTGGCCTCCCACCCAGAGTGACAACCGCAGACATGAGCCACGGCCGCCTGCCCTACATCTCCAGCATCACAGACAACCACTCACCATACCCTCAGAGGGCCCTTACTCCGACCTTCCCAATTCATTATGGGGACACCTCCATCCAGCCCCTGCTGGAAAAACCCAGGGTTGTGACCCGGCCCACCCCGCTTCGCTACACGCTGCCTGCCCGCAGTAGTCAGCATGTCTTGGAGAGGACACTGCCCATCTCAAGCCTCAGCAGTCCGCATATTGCCATGAGGGACCCTCCTCCCTCCGGTGCATCCAATCCCCACCACAGCAGCAGGCTGTATGTGGACAACCAGGCCCGGTACCCAACATCTCCCTTTGTCCCTTACAGGGAGTTCCAGGTGCCCGATATCTATGTGGAGCACAAAGGACCGTTGAGAAGGAAGTTTAGTTACCCCCCAGACTGCGTGAGCCAGAAGAGAAGGTCCCATAGCTACGTGTTTGATGCTGCGGACCCCAGAGTAAGAAATGACTATGACGAACCCAGGGCCTGCCTTTCTGAGCTGAGGGCCAATCACCTCCTGAACAACCATGCTCCCAATGCTTCAGCCATGGCCTGTGCTAAGGGTCACTACCCCGGTGGTAGTCCCAGCTGCAACTCCTGCATGAAGGCCTACCTGGAGCCTGAAATGGATGACATACCACTTCTGGGCAAGGACAAACTCAACCGCCGCGCCTCATTTCTCAAGGCCACATGGGGAAATGACAGAGTTCGACAGGTAGATGAAACAAAGCCCTCCACATCGACATCGCCCTCAAACCGTACAGACATGCCCGACCTGTTCCCACGTGTGGTGGTGGCCAATCCTAAACCCCACAAGTTCTACGGTAGTTTGGGGCACAACCTGTCCTGCTATCCCTTGGCTGCTGAGCCTGCTTACTTGGACCCAGCCCACATGGGCTCTTATCCCTATAAGCAAAAGCTCAAGTACTCTGAGTCCACTCGGCTTCCCTCTTACAGGGAGGCCATTCTCCAGAACGCTGCTGCCTTGCGCCGCTCCTCCTCCACAGTGGTCCACAGACACTACTCCACCTACCTTAACTCTTACACAGATTTACCAGTGTACGTAGGGCCACTCGCCCAGGCACCAGCAGCCCAGTTCTACGACAACTCCAAGGACATGTGCCATCTGTTTCCCTGTAGCAGCCACTGCCCCGATAACACAGCACTGCTGCCTCGAGTGGGTGACAGGCAAGTGGTTTACCATAACAATATGTTTGGCACCTATGACGGTGCCGGGAGGCGGGAAGCCCCAGGCTCTGGGGGCAGAGAGCGGAGGCAGGTGTTAGTGGCACGGAGAGTCAACAGTCCCTATGTGCCAAAGCCCTGGGGTAGAGTATCGAGCCTGGAGTCTGAGGTTTGAGGCCCCGAACTTTGAACTTTGTGGACCTTCCCCTAGAGTCCCTTTGAGAACGGGCATACCCAGGGGGTTTCTCCCATCAGCCTTTGGTTAAAGCAAAAATTTAACTCTACACCAATAGTGTATTTGAGGGAGTTTACTCTCAATTATCAGTGCAATAATATACTGGGCAGTGCATAGTAAAGGAGAGGACACTGAGAAGCTAATTACTGCTGGGACTTTGATAGCCAATCTTAATACACTAATACAAGAAAAGGTAATGTTGAAAAGTATTTAATACATAGAAATTTAACCTGTTGGTTGTTATTTAAAGGATTTTTAAATGCTGTGTTACTATGTGAAAGAAATATTCTGGGAGACAATATACTGTAGGCTCTCTGTCTATTGATCACTTTTTTTTCAAAACCATTTCACTTTTACCGAGTCAGTTAATAGATAAATAATGAGGATATTTTTGTTGATCAAACCACAAAAAAATTTCAAACCTTCAGTTCGCCATCGCTCCGAGGCTTACAACTCCAGTGGTGAATGATGTAATATGACTGGAATTTTAAAAGGGAAACATATTAAAGTATAATGTGTGTTTGAATTGTTACAATACCCTTTAATAAAAAAATAGATTAAAAAGAAAAACGAAAGAAGGCCACCTTAACGGCCTTTAGGAATCATCTTCTCTCTCTTGTCAATGTGTACACAAATCACACACTTTCATCTCCTCGCACAGTCTCTTGGGCTCATGTATTTGATGCTTTCAGGCGTGGACGGATCTGGGCAGACACAAAACAGCGGGTGGTGTCTGAACATCCACACGGTGTCGGCACAGACATCAGCTGATGTAAGTAGTCCAAATTTATGTCACAATGGCCCCTAATGGACCCTCAGGGTGCCTTCAGAATTTACTATACATGCAATAAACACATCACCAACCACATGTGCGTATATGGAATCAACAACCCCCAACACACGCTCGCTAAGTTTACATGCACTTAATGTTCTATTAGTTGCATGATGTTATGAAGTAAACAGGCACTGATTTGACAGGAGCCAGCTGTTCTCTGATTATAAATATCATAGAATTTCAGAATGAGGCAAGAAAAATGCACACGTCAATCTCTGCACGAAGGTCTACAGGCCTGTATTATGTTTGAAAAAGTTGAGTTACTGCCTTAATCGCAGTATAATTGAGGCTTTAAGGTATTGACCGATGCACTTGTATCACCTTGTAACGGTACCGGGCTGCTGGAGATATTAAATCCATTAAAAATCACAGACATATTTGGAGCTCTCTGCGGCTCTGGGCATCATGTTTTAAAGATAGAAACTATTAGAGATTATTTCACACGACACTGAGGTTAAACAGTTTTCATCAGCAGCATAAAAAATCATGCTGTGAAATCCATGGAGTTCAAAGAAAGGAAGCACAAAGCTACCGCTAATGATATGAAAACAGATTTAAGATCATTGAACTGTAGTTTGTGTAACCCTTCACTGATTCACTAATTGCACTTCATCTGCATAAATCTTGTGCAAATTCGTGGTGCTGTTGGTGCAGCTGAGCTGGTCCTTCAGTGGGAGGCGGGCAGTATCAAAAGGAAAATACTTAGAGCTACACATGGCTTGTAGTGGAGATAGAAACGCATATAGAGGACACAGAGAACCCATTTTATAAAGATTTACATAGAAAGAAAAGAGCACAGGAGGCAGTTACCATGGACATGGAAACAGATGGTACGTTTGATCTATTTATTCGTCAAACATCTGTAGGCTGCAAGAGCGAGACATCAAATAGCAGCCCAAAGCAGTTATCAGAGGAAAATTTCTATTAAAACGACAGGCAAAAATGTGGATGAACTGGAACACACCACTAGGGTTGCTATCACTGGAGAGGAATGGACGTCACGAGCTAATCATAACATGAATTTACTGTGTTTTGGGCTGTATGGATGAATTATAGTATAGTATAGTTCATCTTGCTGATTAATATTTCTCCTACTTCCTAATATATACATCTGAATGAAGAATATTTTGTCCGCTGAGCGTTATTAACAAACTGCACTTTGAAAAATTATATTATTGGGTAAAATGATCATAAATTAAAGAATGTAATTAACTTGTGATCAATCTACACACACACACACACATATATACAATATAGATAAATGTAATAAATGCAGGAACCGACCCTCGGTTGAAAAATTGAAGATTTACAAAGTTAAAATGAATTTCTGTAGATGACTCGATGAACTCTTTCACAAAGTTCACACACCACGTCCGTATGTATTCATTTCACACAGTTATTCCTGACTCATTCTGTCATTCCCACACTACCTAATGTGACAAATTTGTTCCGTCTCACACCTTCTTTAAACACACATTCACAAAAGGCGAGCGAGCAAAGACAAGTGAGGACGAGTCAGCGACTAATTTTCCAATTTTACTGCATAAAGTTTATATTAAGTGTCAGGGAATGGTTACCTTTCACACCTCCACATCCACAACGTCAATATACCACAGACAAGGTGTGCGATGTGTTTCATCAAACCACCTGGATAGGTTATGGTTGGCAGAGAGCCACACGCATGCAGACAAGTACACACACACACACACACACACACACACACACAGCAGCGAACTGTGGAGCCTTTTATCATTATCTCAGTCATGATGTGTGGACCCAGGCTGACCAGCTGAGCGGGTTTCTGCAGAGTTCGGGTCCTGCTGTTTGTTTGATGAATCCTTGAACTCCCCTTCCACTGCAGGGACGGCAGCACCGTGGACGGACGTGGGTATCCACAGGAGGTGGACAAAAGAAAGGAAACACTGCATGAATATTGACTTGAATGTAGCTGTTTCTCAATTAAAGTTTTGTACTTTGCATCGATGATTCAATATGTTTGATGGGAGATCATTGACGTACGGCTGACAGACTTCCTTTGAGTCTATCCAGTGAATAAAGAGTTAAATGTATCTGCTATTTGATCAACAAATCGATTTACCTTTGATTAATAAGCTGGTGCCTTTTCATCATGTTAAGTGGCGTTTTCTAATCCTATGAAGCCATAAGGGGGGGGAGGGGGCCAACGCAAACTGAAGGGCGAGGGTGATATGAAGTCAGGTGATAAATTGAGCAAATGGCAGTGGGAGATAATAAGGTAAAGAGCATCAGGCATTCTCTGGCGTCTCTGTCGTGGCAGCAGAATCACAGTCAAGCCCGTGAAGGTATACACACATTTCTTCAATGCAAAACATTGTTGAATTGGCCAACGTTCTGTGTGGACTCAGGAGGCGGGTTGGAGAGATACCAATAGGCCATATACACTGAAGGAGGAGTTACTGAAGGAGGAGTCAGTGACTCTGTGTCATTGAGGATGCCATTGATGATATCATAGAGGTCAGTTTCCCTATATTTGTGATCCTTACTATGGATGAAGAACATCCTTCATACAGTGAGTACAGTCATGTGCACAGCAGTCCAAATTGCGTGAATGAAAAGCTGCAACTTCAGCCCGTGGAGGACTGATCCAGGAGCCCGTGAGCCGGTAGGGGTGGCCTCGTTCTCTGTGTGGTTTCAGTCTGGGTACTGCCATTCTCCTGTTCCCGAGGGCCTCAACATTACATTTTCATTTTTGTGCAGATGCTCTGACATCTGTGTCCAGGGGTAGCAGGGACCCATCAGCGTGTTGGACCGAGTGAATGGCAGACTGGTACACGGGGCCAAGAGTCTCCACTCGAACAGATTGGTGGCCATGATGAAGCGCGATTTCCATCGTCCATTATCCAAGACCTGCACATAAGTCCAGGTCCCGCAGGGGCTTCCCTCTGAACTGCTCTGTCAGTACAAGATGGAGGGCTACATGTGAGGCTGTTGGGCACTAAGACAGAATGGGAACTGACATGAATGGTTGTAATGGTGCTTAACCACTAAACCACTGCTCACAGCGGTGTACCTGTCAGGTTATGGTGCAGATTTATCTCGAGAGAAATGGCTGCTGAGATATCAAAGTTATGATCCTGGGGGCTTGACAAAGAGAGGTCAAATTGGCCCGCCCACTGTGACGTGGTCCACTTGATCGTCAAGTAGTTGCCAAGATCACAGAGAAGTCATAGAATATCAAATATAGTTCAAAAGAATCATGGATACATATGCACATTATCATCCTATTGTCCTCCAGTCATACAAAGAACATCCCGAAAATTTGCCGATTCAGTAACTTTTAAAAAAGAAAAGAGACGTGCGTAAACAAATTCTTGCTTGCTTCAAAATTGAAAAAAAGAGAGTTAAATCCCTGTTTTTTGTTTTTTTTCTTCATTCAAAAAAATCCTGAATTACACAAATCCACCACCGCAGCAAAATTGGTTCTTAGTCATGGTTTGATATGAGCTGGGCAATGAGCCAACAGATGTGGGTGAAAATCCACTCCTACTGCTTCAGCACGGCTCTATAAACTCACAAAGCTTCTACAATATTGATACAATTGTGCATTACAGAGTCGTCAGGCTGTCAGGCTGGCTTAAATCGATGTGTGACTCTTTTCTGGAGCACTCGAGGCTGTTCGCCATGTGGAGCAGCAGATAATGTTCTTAAGTGACCATAACATCTGGACCCAGCAACTGTTTAAGGACTCCAACCAAAGTAAACCAGAATAATAAAGCCTCTGGTATAAATATTGTTTGTTCAAAAGGCCCAACTTCTCCTCAAGGACATAAATACTTAGTCTGAGGTCACACCGAGTGATGTCTGTGGAACTTTAAACAAAAACATCCACGTGGTGCAATACCTGTATGAACCACAAGGGGCAGCATGGAGACAAAAA